>JAUBOD010000663.1:1671388-1682015 GCA_032353885.1 Nothura maculosa
ACCCCAGGGACCCCAGCTCCTCTCTGCACCCCTGGGGACCCCAGTCCCTCCCTGCACCCCAGGTATCCCAGCTCCTCTCTGCACCCCGGGACCCCAGTCCCTCCCTGCACCCCGGGACCCCAGCTCCTCTCTGCACCCCGGGACCCCAGTCCCTCCCTGCACCCCCAGGGACCCCAGTCCCTCCCTGCACCCCAGCTCCCCTGGGGCACCCAGCCCCTCACAGGAGCCCCCAGGGACCCCAGGCTCTTCACTGCACCCCAGCACCTTCACCCCTCTGGCCCTTCACTGGATGCTCAGCTCCCTCACAACGCCCCAGCGCCTCAGGGGACCCCCCCAGCTTCCCTGGAGGCTCCTTCCCCACTTCCAGCAGCTCCCGGGATGGCAGCTCCGTGCAGACACCCAGCCCCACCGGGGCTCCCACAGGGCCCAGGCTGCACCCTGGCCTCCCCTCAGTGCCGACTGGGGGTCCCAGCTGCAGGGGCTGCAGCCCTGGAGGAGCCAGGTCCTCTTGACACCTACTGCAAGCTGGCGAAAGGCTCCCCGGTTCAAAAGAGTTCAATTATTGTGTTCCCACTGGCACCGCTTCTCATCCCGGTTTCAATGGAGCAGCCACAGGGATGGGGCAGCCGTGTGGGGAGCCAGGCGCACACGGCTGCTCCGGCCACGGGACAGGGCCAGCACCAGGGCATGGTGGTTGAACCTGCACGGGACAAAATGCAGACCTGTTGCGGGGGAATGGGGGTCTGGATGAGCATAGAACTCCACAACCTTGTGGATTTAGGCTTTAACCACCACCTCACCCCATCATGAGAGCAACAGGTTGTTTAAAAGATTTGAAACTAAATGCCAAGCCCCCAGTCAGCCCAGTCTGTGAGCACGCACTGCCTTTTTGAAGAAAAGACAAACTGATTTTACATCGGTTGCAACAACACAATTTATTTCCAAAGACACGACCCTTTTAGCATCAGATGCACCTCATATCTCCAAAGCCTGCGGGGAAGGAGGATAAAGCCCTGTGCAGGCTCCATGCATGGATCCACAGCCCTGGCAGGCAGCAGGGCCAGAGAGCCCCGCGTGGGACCTGCTCTGTGTCCCCTCCTCTGCCAGGCTAAAACTCCATCTTCAGTGAACTGGTATTCTCTTTCAGTTGGGTGTTACTACGAGCAGTTTAGTTTGGTGAGTTTGGCTAGAGTGTGAAATTTGCACGGGTGCCTCGCTCAGATCTGAAGCTGCTTGTTAGAAGACCAAGCAACGCAGATTTCCCCAGGGTGGACAGACTAGGTCTAAGTATTACAGGACAGAGGAGTCTCCAGGTCTTTCCATCAGTGGCCTCTCAGCCTAGGCTGCCACCTAGAGCTGGTCCCATGTGCGACAGCGCCGAGACCTCTCCGCACAGCGGCCCTGCAGAGCCACCTTGAGGCGAGTTTATCTGTCGCCAACACGAGCTGGGTCTAATCTGCACAGTTACAAGGACTTTTGCAGGCCATTGCCATCACCGCTGCCTTTCCTGACCTTGCATCATCCCCTCTTAGATGTGTTTTAGTGCGACAGAGATGTCCTTCTCTCTGGAATGCAAGACCAAGTGGCGCGCAGCTCTGAAACCCCTGTGTGGTGTCTGGCACCAATGGGCACGATATTACTGCTCCATAAGCAGATAAGCACAAGGTTTTACTGCCTGCTCCATAAGCACTACGTGCATTTCAGCCTTTCTGAGCACCGCGGCTTCACGGCATTCCTCACGCTGAGCACTTCAATAGCTGGCAGGGTTTCTCCTTCCAGCGCTTTCTGGTCCATGTCCTGGGTGTTATTAATACACACGACATCATCCGGGCCCTGCGGTCACCCCTGCGTGAGGCTCCATTTCCAGCTGGTGACGGCAGCAGGGTCGGATGCATCGGACTGCTTCGGGAATGTGTCTCCATCAATATCTGCCGTGTTCTCAGAACTCAGGACACTAACATTTGCTCTATTAATTCTCAAATTGATTTTTAAAAATTCTAGTGCTGTGCACAGATATTCAAGCTATGCTGAATTTGCTTGAGCAATGCATAAATTCTCAGTTCATTTACTTTTAGAATGTCAAAAGTTTTCTGAAAAAATATTTTTTATTTTATATTTATTTTACTATGTAACAGGGTAATTCTGTCCCCTTTTATTAGAATTAAGCTTAGCAAAATAAGTATGGTTCATTCTTAGAAAGTAAAAACGTTTCATAGTTCTGTCTCTTTTCTTCCTCCTCCAAGTAGATAAATGAAAAGGGGTATTGCAAGACATGCTTATGATGTACTATAGTTTGAATGCATAGGGAAATGTGGGAAATCCAGAACTGATTCAGGGATTCAAAAGATGCCTACTGCAACTGTGACTTCAGTGAGTTTCCAGTTACAGTGAATATAAAAGTTGTTTAAAATAGATTCAAATTAGCAGGCGAAAGCAACTCATAGTGGGTATTGGTGCTTACTCAGTGATACACACATATATAAAAAATTAACCTATCCAAAAATATTAAGCTTCTAGTTTTGTCTTCAAAAACCCTTGGCCAAAACACACTTATTCATTGCATTAGGGCTTCCTGCCATCATGGTTCATGTCTCTCTCCAATTACCCCAGGGTCTCCTGGCCCATATGGTGCTGAGGACCATGAAACATCATTAGATGCTTGGTCCAACCTACACCTAGCAGCAGAAGGCCACACAAAGCCAGGCTCTGCTGCTCGTTTTCCTGGTCGTTTCCTCCCATGACTTCAATATAACCATTAAAAAAAAGAAAGAGAGATCAGACATCCTTCTTATTTTCCAGACTTACTGGCTGCAAACCAGCGCGTGAGGGTGAATGTTTCCTTCTGCAAATGAGAGGCACATCCTCTGTTATTGTGAGGCACCACAGCACACTTAAGAGGACTTAAGTGTCCTAGATATACTTTTGAACCAAACGCTTCACATCCACATTTGCTTCCATAAATACAGGTGAGTACCATCTACCCTGTCTGTGCGGGAGAGCTGGTGGAGGATCAGCTGCTGAGTGCCGGGAGTCATTCCATGGACCCAGCTGGGCATGTCATTGGGCAACAGTACTCAGACGTGGATAAGTGGATTTTGCCACAATGTTTGGTGGCGATAGGATAATGACAGTGCTGCTTAATCGTGTTTTCCATAGCATAATAAGGCAACCCTCCAAACTGACTCCCTTAGCACAGCATCAACTGTCTCAGTGGGAATTGCAGCGTTCAAAACTGCCCTCTGGTGGGCATCAAAATTATTACAGCTACAAAAAACACTATTAAGCAGCATCTAAATTTTTTTATTTCTATATCCTTTGTGTTTAAAATGAACTTAAAAACAAAAATGCCAGAAATACTTCCAGCGTTAGGGTGAAGAAAAATTTCTTATGAAAAAGGCAGATGAAGAGTAATTGAGAAATAGAGTCTCCTCCACAAAAACAAAGACAAGTAATCTTAGTAAAATATGAGAGAGGAGAAAAATGAAGAGCAGAAGATGCAGACATCACGTTTTCAGTGTAACTGAAGGAGACCTAAGCCTTGTCCATCAGAAAAGTCAAGTGAGCAGGAGTAACTGCAAGCCCCTCATCCAGAGGCCCTCCCATCCAGTTCCCCAAATCTGCAGCACTCTTGTCTGGGAATTCTCACCTGGAAAGCTTCATTCTCCAAATGCTGCTTCTCACAAACCTCTGCACAAAATCTCAAAGTTTCAGGGAAGCTAAAAGTCATATTCCCCTCAGCCTTCATCTACAGCTCCTAAGGCTAAACTCAACCTATTTTTGTGCTTCCCATCAAGCCAATATGTTCGTGTCTTTGTCATTTCCTTCCACTTGGGAAAGAGAATTGAACTAAACTTGACGCAGACATTGCCAATCCCCTGCGTAAAAAGGCAGACAGCATTATATAAACATACGTATATGCATAGATACAAAGTTATATAATCAGTATAACTGAAGTGGTGTGGAATGGAAACTATTTCCCTGTTACATAGACCTGACTATAACATGAGATGTGGTGCAGCTGAGCCCCAGGCCTTCAATTTATCCTAGTCCCTGTTCTAGGATTCAATTTATTTCTGTTCTCTTGTTAGGTATTGAACTAAAAAGGAGGAAAAGATCTCTTGCAGTAATTTCTAATTTCTTGAAATTTTGTATAAGCAATGAGGCACTGGACTGAATTCCCAAAAGAGTTTGTTGGTTGGTGCTATTGAATGCCCACTGTCAATGCATTTTTTCCTTCTGCAGATGCTGTCCTTAAAATAAGTGAGAAACATGAAATGTTGATCTAATAACAGAGAATCATCTTTCTAATAAGAGGTTAATGTTTCCCTCCTGCTCTGAGAGATGATCGTTTTAGAGGTTCTGAAGAGGAGGCTGATATTGGTCAGTTCTTTCCTTTTACATAGGTGGGACATTGAAAAAGATTATTTTGTATACATGTATTTAACAAGAGTGAGAGCCTTCTTGGAGGAAGAGCCAGGGACAGGGAGGTCAATGGGAAATAGCGCACTCCGCAATCCATTAGCGGGGACACCAGCCCTTCCATGATACTGTGAGCAGTCATTGCTGACCATGACACCTTGCAATTAGGCATCAGCTGAAAGCAACAACCAGGCAACAGAACTGGGTGTTTGAGATCAGGACATGAGTGACAAGGCTTGATATGAGTTGGATGAAGAGTCTCCTTCATCCACATTTCACCTCAAAACACAGTCCTGTTTTCCGCAGCAAACCTGCCTTCTCTGACACTACAAACCAGAAGTATTCTGCAAGTTCAAGCACTTTTCTCCTCCAAAAAAATGCTTTATCTGCACATAGATTCCTGTACTACATTTATCTAAACTGTCATGCCTCATTTAAAGATAGTCACCTGTAATGTCTTGATACAGCATTATATATTTGGCTTTCATATTCAGAACAACGCATTTATCTCCTGCCCAATCACCTGTACCAGGAAAATCAGTGAAGGAGTTATTGATATGTACAACTCCTTTTGTCATGCTTATCTTTAAAATATCAATACTGTATCAAAAATGCCTTAAGAAACCCAGGTAATTTGCACATCCCATCAAAGGAAAAAAAAAATTTTTAAGTACATTGTAAGGCTCAAAAACAAAAAGTAAAGCAGCTGTTAAACCTAAAGAGACAATGTTTGGTATTCAGAACATAACTTCTATTGTTGCTTTACTTCTATCACTTCTATCTGTTTACTTCTATCTACTTTACTTTCAATTAAGTTGTGGGAAAACTGCCTAGTAGTACTAATCCATCTAATGCCTTTGGAATTCCTTGTCCGTCCTAGCTCTAGAACTGCAAAATAACAATAATAATAATAATAGTAATAATAAATCATATCCAAATAGAGAATAACCCATTACAGCAAAAAGCCAGACAGGATTTAGAAGTGGTTTGATTTGACATTTTCTAATTATTTGTATCTTGTTTGAGGATTTTACCTCTGTCAAATCTAAAATGTCCCATTCTGTAACTCCATCTCTGACACTTGCATGGGAAAACCTTTAAGGAAATTTCCTGGTTAGGGACCTGATGACAAATTTTGTTTCCCTTTTTGCTATGTTTGACTTTTGTTGTCCATTCTGTATTCAGGCTGTGGTGAGCACGTCTGAGATGCGCTGATGCCAAAACCTTCGTAATTCCCATTGCACTGAGAGCTGAGCAGGACAGCGTGAAGCAGCTCACGAGGCGATGCTGATAGCGCGCAACACGAGTCGGGCACTACAGCCCAGCCAAATAGTCCCTTGGAAACACTGGGAGGCATGCCTTATTTATTTATTTATTTTTAATTAAGAGCTGCTGAATGACATTTTTTCTTGGCCATGCCTTCTGTTTTCCAGCCCCATGCTCTATCCAGGCAAATCTTTGGGTCCTCCCGTGGGATTTCCAGGTGTCTGTAGCAGCAGCCGCTGAGACCTTATTGTGCATTCACAACAGCTCTGATGGGCTACTGTGTGACTGGAAATCCTAGACATATTCACAGCCCATATGCACTGCGGCTGCCTAACACTCAGCTCAGAAAATCCCAGGGTTTTAGCCCAGACTGGACAGATTGGACCTTCACGTTCAATTGTGCTCTGTGCGCCCGTGAGTCTGCAGTGTCACATTTACTGGCACTGAGTAACCACACCTTTGTCCAAGAAAACCTGCAAGCCTTACTTTGGACTAGGGAAATTACCTAGGCAATGCCAGAAAATAATATTTGCTAATAATTCAAGAGGACAAGGGCAGGACCAGTTCCTGCTGAATCCCAGTTCCCAGCTTTCATCTGCTCAGCACTGGTGGCCCTGGTCTCTGCCGAGAGCACTTTCAAGTGAGGTGCAGTAATAAATGAAACTCGGAATTTCTTGTGGGATAGCTGCTTTTCATCTGCACTTACCTTAGTCCTTTAGCGTATTTCTTCTGCCATTTCCATTAATTTGTTGCACAGGGATTCCTCTGTCAGTAGATTAAAGCTACTGAAAAAGGTCTTGCTTTGCTAGTTTTCCAGCGCAGCCAGGATGGAAATGTGGTGTTATAAGACTACTTTGAACGATGATTTGTGTTTTCCCAGTGCTGATGGCTCCACAAGGTGCCAAAGGGAATTTTAAACAGATGACCGTATCTTGATCAGCGTAAAGTTAAAGGGGTTTATTTTATTGTGTTGTATAATGAATTTTCTCAGAGATGTCAATGAAAGCTGAAAGCTGAATGCTTAAGAAGATCTCCGAGCAGCTGTCTTTGCATTATAATGAAAGAGCATAGACTTTCCTTAGCACAGATGCCAAAAGAATTAATCATTTCACTGGGTAATTCTGCAGCATGAAGATGTGCACTTCATGAAGAAAGCAGATGTGTTGCCATATTTCAACTCTCTCTCCTAGCTTAGGTTACAATAGCCAAATGCATCTTCCACTGCAGCAGGGAGCTAAATGGGGGGAAAAAACTCTGACTCCTCACTAGTTCTTTCATGCCTTCTCTCACAAGTGTAAGAAAATAGACAGTCTAAGAATGGAAATATAGATAATCAGCAAAGGTCTTAAACTGGGAAATATGAGTCTCTCCAAATGCATTTTCCTGGCTTAGAGGAAAAAAAGAGAAAGAAAAAAAAAGAGAGTGGTTTGTATCTAAACAGATAAAATATGATGGCTGATGAGAAAGCAGTTAATTTATCCTTTAAATAATATAGAAGCACAACAATCATCACGGACCTCAGTTATTCATCAGGACACCTCTGCAGATGCTGTCTTTCCTTGATCATAAGCCACATCAAATTAAAACAGCTTTATCATCCTATTTCTATAGTAATAAAACAAGAACCTGTTTAAAGCTAGAAAATTACTATTTCCTCTTCCCTCACCCAGAACAAGCAGAGAAGTTTGTTTTAGTTGCAAAGAGGAAAAGTAATTAAACCAAGATGCAATGGCTTCTGCGAGCTCTGATTTCCTCTCTTTGAAGTCTAGTTAATTGAAAGTTTAAAACACCATAGTGAGAATTATGCCACCTCCCATAAAGTGAAATTCCACTATGCCTTTTGATACATCAAGGTTAAAAAAGAAAACGGTGACACTTGCTAAATACACAGAAATAGATCCTGGTGTTTAGTTGCTTTTTGGCATTGAACTGTGGCACTGAAGAGCAGAAGGCCAGCTGGTAGTTGTCGAATAGGACATTAGTACAGTTTGACTATTAGTCTAGGCTATCTGAATTTAGTGGTGAGGAGATTTAGTCAGCTTATTCCAGAAGTCCCTGGGTTGGTTTTAATAGATTTCACTGCAATATGAGCATGCCAGCTGGCTAAGTTCCCAACGTTCATTAGTAGTCACTTGTTAACCCTCACTTGCTCCTCTCTGTAAATCTTTACCATTTTTCCACATACCCCATACTTCAGTAACAGACTATAGGAATTTGGAACAAGCCCAGGCTCCCAGGCTTCGCTAGGCCTCTGTGTGACCTGGGCCTAGGCCTAGGCCCTAGGCCTGCCGGACAGTGGGACAGTCGTGCATGCAGAAGGAGAGTGGTGCAGGGAGCTGGAGCCAGAGCTTTGACCAGCTGTAACCCGGGATGAGGACAACACTGCTGTGAGAATATATGGGTGTTCATGGGGCCTCTGCGGCCTGTGTGTGACTCTGCACTCGGCGGGGGCAGCATGGCGGCACCGGCCTTGCCAACACGCTCCAGCTGTGATCTGCACTGCCTGCGCCAGTGGAGACCGGCGTCAATGTGGTTGATAACACAGAAACAGGCCTATCTGCCACCATGGAGCAAAGCCCTCTCCGCCGGACTAAATAGAAAGCTGTAGCAGCAACAGTTCCACCAGCAGCGCTGGTTTTGACTAGCTGGAGTCAAATCCCAGCCAAGTTTATTGAACAGTGACTCTTCTCCCCCCTGACTCCTCCTTTGATAATTTGTTTTGGGTCAGTGTGTCTCGTTTCTTGGTATGCATCTCCGAGGCCGAAAGTTGTGTAATAGAGATAAGAGAGGCTATTATTGGCCTTTTGGCTTTTGACTTCAAAATTTTCTCAGGAAAAGATAAGGATGCTAACATAAGCTTTCATGAATTATCTTGCACGGTGATTTTATGCTCTGTACTTCGTGGGGGGATGTAATGAGTAAAATTACTTGCAGACACATTGATCTAGTCTTGTCTAGTTCTGGTAACCTCCTAAACAGCTGAATGTTAAAAGGAAGAAAGAAAAATCTACCTTCTTCTATAAGAAATGCTTGTGCCACAAAATTCAAAATGCATATAATCATTTAGGATGATATCGTAACACTAACTTTGCACAAAATAGTTTAGATTTCTTTTACTATGTGCAAGAAGTTTTAATTTAAATTTTGGGGAGGGCACAGGAGAGGGCTGTGCTTTGCAAAAGAACTGTGTGAAATAGACATCTAGTGGCTAAAATTGGCATTTCTTCAAATTCTTATTTCTGCATGGAGTGCCACGTCCTGTATTTTGTTATTTGTCAGTTCAGGACTCTATTTGAATATTTCAAGTGCTCAGAGTCATATATGGTTTTTAGAAATGCAATCTCCTATGATCCAAATCTATATGAATACAATAGGAGGAAATGATGAGTATCGTTTATTGATTACCCACTCTCTCAGAAAAACTCCCAACTTACCTCTTTCCATTTAGTGCTTAGTATACACAGATTCAGAGATGTGGGTTCCTCATGGCTATTTAAGAAAACCTGGAGATGTGAGTAGTAATAATCAGCAATAATAGATTGAATCTGCAATATTGATCTTTCACTGCACAGTGCTATGCAATAGGCACTGTTCACTCAGAGCAGGAAAGCAAGTGCAAAACATCTCTTCCGAAGAAGACAATTGCTAAAGCAGAGAAATCTCAAAATTGTAGATTCAAGCTGACTAACACTAGCAAATATAGCAGATGGTCCAACCCATATGATCCTCTATTAAAATTGTTATTTTCACTGGGGAACTTGTTGTTAAACTCGGTTGTTTCAGTTCTTCATCAGAGGAAAGCTTGTGTGCCAATCTAGACTTCAGTTCAGGGCATCCAGCTCTGTGCAAGATAATATATAATGGTGTCCTAAATATTTAAGCTCTCTGTGCTTGGCCTAGCTCCACATGTGTAAAGTGGGAATAACAGAATAGCTGAATACCAGCATATTTTCTGTCATTTTAAAGAGCTCCAGCCCTTCTAGTCACGCTATTGAAGGGCAGCTTAATGGCTTTTGTAATTAAAGCTTCCTGAGTCTCACAGCTTGAGAGAAAAGCTCAAAGTGAGTGAACTGTGACATTAGAAGCAGTAGAAAGCATCTGACAATTGAAGAAATCTCACACATTGAACCAAACTCACCGCACTTTTGTAGGTCTGACACATGATTTATATGTTGCTTTTATCGCATGAGAGTGCCAAGCTTGTAGCAACGTCATCTTCCTCACAGTCCTTCTTGTCGACTTAATTTGAGGATGGCCTCTTACCATTTACTCACCCTTGTACTATGATGTCCTTGTGTTAACTGAGGCTTCCAGGTAAGACCATAATATAGATGATAACTGTGTAAAAGTACTTTAAATGAAGGGACTCTATTGAAAGAGTTATTTTCCCCTCAGTAACAACATGGCAATTCAGGAATGGTGGCTGCCTGGTTTACAGGAAGTTTCAGCCTTCATTTACTAACCCCAGTAGCTCAATTCCTTCATAAAGAGAAATAATAGATCCATAAAATCAGTTTTCTTCTGAAAAATTAAGTCCCCAGGCTGTGTCTGCTTATTGTCTCCATAGTCCCATATTAGAAGTTACTCAGTTTTCAAGTAGAGTGTGCGTGTTTGTTGGAGGGTGCACTTGGCCTTGAAAATCAGATTAAGTCAGGTCTTCTTCATTTTCTGTGCAATATTATTAATAATAAGAAGAGACTGACTTTAATTACCTTCTCATTGTGCCCCTGCAATTCCACTGATAATAGAAAAGTACCAAAACCTCAAGACAATCCATTCACCTTTACAAGTGAAACGCCAGTAGGATGACTGAATACTGCCATCAGCTGCAGCTCTTTGCTGGATCTTTTATGTTCTCTTGTTTTAGTGAAAGACATGCCCTATCTGCTCTAAAAAAATAAAAAATAAATAAAAAGGAACGGAAGGAGGGGAGGGGAGGGGA
>JAUBOD010000663.1:1682021-1708028 GCA_032353885.1 Nothura maculosa
AGAGGAGAGGAGAGGAGAGGAGAGGAGAGGAGAGGAGAGGAGAGGAGAGGAACAACAAAAAGGAAAGGAAGGGAATACACCATGTCAAGCATTTCCCAGAGGTGGGAAGTGCTGAACTCTGAGCATTTGAACTGGATGGTGATACACTGCTGTAACTGTTTTGCATCAACTCCATCCTTCAGTGACTACATCACAAACTTTGTCATTTATGATTTATAAATGGTCAAAATTTGCTCAATTAAAAAAAAAAACTCTTGATAAAATAGACAACATATCCACCATTGTCCATAGTAACAATTGTCAAGGAATGATGCTGTATATTGTTGTCAGTTTGACAAGACCTTAAACAAAGAAATCTGCTGTTTCTGTGATAGGCAGAGAGCTGATTGGCAGCAAAGCTGAAGATCATTCTAAGAGGAAGACAGGCTTTTCCTTCCCTTTGTGACCAAGATAAATTTGTAGTAATGCTTTGCTAAAGAGAAGCCTGATCAACAGATGAGAGGTGATCATCTCCTATCTATCTCCTATCATGTGAGCTGGGGAGCACTAATTACCAAACAAATGCCAAATCACATAGCAGAATGGCCCTTCAGTTGCAAATACCTTTCTCCCTGTAGGAGACTGGGCCAATGGGACAGACACCACAGCCAACACGGCAGCTTTGGGGCTCCCAAAACCCCGCAGAGGTCCCTGTTCCCCACTGGGGGGTTGTGCTACATCCCGCTGGCACGCATCCGGGATGCAGCCGCTGTCTCGCTGGATGCGGAGCTGTGCAGCATCCTGAGCTTCCCGAGATTCCCATCCCTCACCCAGCTACACAAACCGCACGGCAGCACATCCAGCACGGGCTCTGCCACGGAAACCCTTGGTGGGACTGAGTGGGCATTGGGGCTGGGTGCCGTGCAGGGAAGCAGCAGCAGGAGCACACGGGTGGCTCCCGCGCGCGGTGCCGCTGCTGGTGCCGTGCCAGTGTCGCCCGCGGGGCGGCACGGCAGCTCCAGCTCCTGCGCCGCAGCCCGGCGCGCACCAGGCCTCCTGCCAGCCCCAGCGGTTCTGCTGCTCGCTGCTCTGCTGTCTCAGGCGCCACCACTCTAATATTGCAAGAGAAAATTATGAGTCTTCTTCTTTTTGTTCTTTTTTCTCTTTTTTTTTTCTTTTCTTGTTTTCAGGAGAAGCACTTCCCTCCATTTGAATTACATTGGGCAATCGGAAAGCGAGGTTGTTCAATTCCTGCAGTGATTTCTTTTGCAATGGTGCTGTTCAAAGCATATCAGCTGAAGCACAAGTTGTACTCTGTCAAATTTCCTAAAGGCAACTTCCTGCTACCCTCCCAAGCTACCTTACCTGGGAATATCTATGGAAATTTTCTGCCAGCACTGGGTTTTCTGGTACAGCCCAGACTGGCCAAGCCAGCCATGTCTGTCAGGAAGACCAGACCGAACTTGTTGACTTGTTGGTCACTGAGGACACCTCAAAACTTGTCAGAACTGCCTTTGCCATCACTTTCTGAAGCTGAATGTGAATTTACATACCTTCCTCTTTCATTATTCCTAATAGGCACCTGCGTGCAAAGAGGTCCAGATACGAGCAGCGCTGCATGCTGGTGCTTCACGCAGCACTTTGCAGACCGAGCTGGGAAGAGAGGAACAGATCTGCAAAGAGGGATTGTCAAAATGTTCAGTTTCCAACATGTTCAGTGCCAGCTTATTTGTAAAGCCTTGGACTTTCAAACTGAGTAATGTCTTTCTATATAGAGAACACCTCTCAGCAATCTATGAAAAGAATTACTCCTGAAAATTGAAAATAACCAAACAGCAGGACCAAGAGTAAAAGAACAATCAGCTGCCACAGGGGTAGATGAAGCATAAAGCAGTAGCAGCAGTTCATACAGCACCTGACTGTAATCATTTAGTGTTTCAGACAGCAGGTATTCAAACACTTGAAGCATTGCATATATTGGAAGGAGGGATGCTGAAGCCATTGCAACAAGCTGCAGATCTGCTCCTTTTTGTTCATGTGTTGCCTCAAATGTAAATATGTAACTGAAAAGTCACGTTGCTACAAGGCTGCTCAAAATGTGTTGGTGTAAGCAAGGATTAAATCCTTGCAGACTTAGGATCCAAGTGTTTGTCCCGTCATGCAGGTTTTGGAGGGCATTTTGCACTGTCTTGGCAATTTTGTGGTATATCCGTAACAGGCAGAAAGAGAGCAATAGCCTCCCATTTGCCGTCAGACAGTCTCAGATCCTTGCAATTAGATGTTATCATCGCCCTTGCTCTTGTAAAATGTCTGAAGGATCCTATGATTTCATTCATTTGCAAACCCACAAGTCTGGTTAAAATTATGCTGTAGTAAAAGCTGAATAAATATTTGTAATTTTCCACAACAATGAGATTAATAGCAACAGCAACAACAATAATAATAAAGGCAGAGCTGGAGGTTTTGCACACTGCTCTTTTTTTCCAGAGTCAAAACCCAGGAAACCAACATTTGCAACACTTGAAGGTCTGTTGAGAGAAATAGGTTACGTATTAGGTGGCCTGTGCACCCTTCCCTCTCCAATGCACAGCCTCCCATGGCTCTCCCACTGGCGCCTGTCCCACAGGCTGCATTCCGTGCGCTCCTGCACGGATGTGGGCTGCCGTGTGGGAAATGCTCCGTGTGTGAGGAGCCGACCTTGCATCGTCAGCGTGCAGGAAACCAAGAGTGGAGTCTGCGGCTTGACCGAAGAGAACAGAGAAGTTCGTGTGATGTGCAGGGCACGATCTTTTCCTGCTTTCACGTTTGGGGATCTCAGATGGCGAAACAGAAACGGGCTATTTTGAGCCTCCCTCTTGCAGACTCGAGGCGGCCTTTCTGCCGCACAGCACTGTCTGCAAGCAAGGAGGTGGCCTTGGCCCTCTAATCTGTTATGGGGACGGCACATCCAGTGTCCCAGTGGCTGCAGGCAGATCCTGCCAAAACACTTGGAGGGCCTTTGGAGTCTGAATGTGTCCATTCCCACTTCCCTGGCACTTCCCTGGCACAAGTCTCACTTCCCAAGGCAGCACAGGTCTCAGGAGAGGGCACGGGGGCGCATGGAGCCTCATGGCCCTCAGACACCACAGCATCTTCAATGTGATAAACCAGCAACAAGCACCAGTTCCTCGGTCAAGTGCCTAAATTTCCCCTGCAGTTTAATGGTGCAGAATGTCCTTAGGCACACACAGACTGGCTTTGTCCTGATGGGAGCTTTGCACCATCGAACGGGTATGTAGGAGATGCTGAGTTTCTTTTGGGCAACCTGAGGCTGAAAATCTGGTCCCCTGTGTCACTTAGCTACCAATAATACTTGTCTCTCCCGTATTTAATAGCATTCATGGAACATTTCAGCTCATCTGCTTGCAATGAACTTCTATAATTTCATTCGATTAGAGTCACAGACAGCCCAAGGACAGATACTAAACCTGAAAATAATTTGCCAGGGTGACTTAACTGTTTGCAGCAACTTGGGACAGCTCAAGATACGCAAAACAGGCACCTGATAAAGCCAGAGAGACCACTTCTGAGAAAGAGGAAGATATATAACCAATGGCCCTGAACATGGAGTTTTGCCACTACTTGAAGCAAGTGTTAGTATTTTTATATAAGCTTTATGTGTTTTTTTTCAAAAAGCAAACAACAAGTAAGCCACTGGCAGCCTCAGCTGCATGTTGTCTGATGCATAATGTGCAGGGTTGCTCCGCTTTGATTTTTAATTTGCTGTTGCTCTTGACTCTCCAACAGGAACAGCATCATGGGAATAAACAAATTACTCTCCTAACCCAATTTAAAAGAGTTTGGGCTGATTCACATCGTCTAGAGAGCAAGATTTAACTCGTGTTAGCAGATGTGTAATTCTAAAAACGCACAAGAGAGAGGCTTGTATGCAGAGCAGTGGGAGAAAGGACCCAAATTCACGGGCTTTGTGCTCAATGCAGGGGACCGACAGGCCCCTATTTACCACAGCAGTGCAGTACCGCTCCAGGAAGCATGTGTGGTACCCCAAACCAGCATTTGAACAGTCTCATGCACAGAGCGCTCCAGCCCTTTCCGGAGCAGAGCGCACCACCACACTCAGCCTCCCAGCTGGCCCCTATTTTTGCTTCCAGCTCTTCCCATGGGCTGCTTTAAAATACATGTTTCAGCGAGCCCAGCGCAAACAGTCCTGCTGAGCCTGCCCAACTGAGCCCTTTGCAGCACTGCCTGCTGCTCAGCCTCCTGCTTTACCAGCCACCACCTCAGATATGTTTCCTTCTGGAGCGAGACGCTGATCCCGCGGAGCAGATCCCGTGGGACACGGTCATAGCACATGCCCCCAGGCTCCCTGTGCGCGGCCGCCTTCCACATTTCCCCCATTACCCCCATGGTGGTTCGTTCAGCAGGGGCCTGGAGCCCTTTCTGTGGAGTGGTGATTGTTATTGTTTTTTAATCAGGATGTCGTGGAGGCTAAGACCTTCCAGTCTCTGCTGATTGCTCCCTGTATCAGCCTTCCCATTATTTTCCCTGTGATTTATGTCAAGCTCATGAGCCTTTAGTGCCCCCGTCATCCCATTTACTCTTTTAAAAGATTGGCTTTTCTCCAACCCTTTTCAATTTCTTTACTGTTCCTTTTTTTTTTTTTTAATTTTTCATTGTGCCAACGCTAATGGCTCAGGGTGCTTTTTGGCCAGTTCCTGGAAGTTCTCCAGTCCTGCAGATTTTAAAATGTTTAAGTTAAATATCTGCCATTTAATATCCTCCCTAGTCACTCACTAATGGAACAGAAAGCAATCATCGCTGTATTCTTTTACCTTTCACACATCAATCATGGGCTGAAACCTCTTTTCCGCGGAGAAGCCGTTTCCAGCTGCCCATCTCTGTGTGGAGCACCGGCCGGGTCGGCCGCGCGCCCTCCGGCAGCGGGAAGGCAGCGCTCGAGCCACACGGAGCTGCCACCTGCAGACCCCATGGGAACCGTGGCTGCCCTTAAGCTCCAAACCGACTTACTTCTTTTTTCCTTTGTACTGCTGCCTACATCCTCTTATGCAGCACACAAACCCACAAACCCTCCTTCACTAATCCCATCTTGCAACCATAAGGAGAGCTGCTCTGTTTTTTCAGTTACAAGGGAGGAAATGCCAGAATATTCCTTCTCTTGCCTATGATTTTCTCTGATTAACTCACCCCCACCCCTATTGAAGCCCTTCTATGGATTGCGAAGGACTGTGCTCTATGTTGGGTTAAGACAGAACAGCAGCTCCTGCCCGAAAGGATTTACTGTCTCCAGTGGAGTAGCTGGCTCTGGCTGGGTTTAATCTCACAATTTGGCAATGGGGAACTAATGAGGTCTGGCCCTCAGGGCTAGTTACGGTTAGAGGAACCTCTAGGAACTCACAGAGCTTCACGTTGCCGTAACTGAGTCGGTATCTGGGTTAGCCCGGTCAGAAGTAGCATGAGGACAGTGAGGGACAGCCCAGAGGGACTGCCAAAAGAAGCAAGTCATGTTGCTTGGCATGCAGGGAAGTGGTTGCAATGCACCAGCAGCCAGAAGCTGAATCTGACACTTCCTCCTTGCCCGTCTGCAGTCTCTACTTTCCCCAAAACACCAATCCACTGAAACATGTTTTTTTCAAAAAGATGAACTTGGATGACATCCAGGCTGAAGCAAAGCTTCCCTTGAAATCCACCTTGGTGCTTTTTCACCAAGATGTACAGACACTTTGAAAAATAGTGTGGGAAATGAGGGAATTTCTAGTTGAAACTCATTCTCCAAAGCTAGCTATATCACTGCTCTCAGGCAATAATTACTCGTAACTTCTGATCATGCTTTTTAGCGGTGCCTCCAAATAGGGTTTATAGAGGAGATAAGTATTATTATTTTTATTACTATTTCTGCTTTACAGTAATCCATGTGGAAGCTTCCGTATGGAGAGGCCAAGAGGCTTAAGGGCAGCCCTGGAGCTAGTCACGTGGCTTCAAAATATTCTGGCCATTGAGGTGCCTATAGGACAAACAGGCCTAAGTGTTTTGCTTATTTGCAGCCATTCTCTGTAAGCAGAAGTAAGTATATTTACCATTGAGAACTACTACTGTAAATAAGTTACCTAGGTGACAGTTCAGGATCACAAGAATGGGTGAATGACAAACAGGACACATCGCTAGGTTTTTAAAATGAAGTTCTTTCATGCTTTTTCTCTCTGTGTTACAGTCTATGAAGTCAGTATTCGTAGATTCTTTAATCTAATAGGAAAGATTTAAATAATCATCACAGATTCCCATAAAGATAAATTAATTTTCTAATAGTGCCTGACCATCCATTTCATTGAGGTTACTCCTGAAAGGGAAATAAACTTTTATTGTTACTTACATTAATTTCAGGCCTACTACTGCACATTTTCAAAGTTGTTTCTGGTGGAAAAATCCTAAGGATGGCTCTGGCAAGAATTTGCAACCTATTGCTAACATTTGAGGACCTATTCACAGCAAAACACATTTATTTCCAGAGAGCAGCTCTGATACTGCACAGATTCCATATGGTACAAAAGCTGGTTAGGAAACGGTACTTTTCCTGTCTCCTGCTGACACTCCCAAAGGCTTTATGTCCTTCGGCACCATTACCCTTGCTCGCACAGAGTGAGCAGATGGAGTCCTCCAGCTCTGAGCGCTGTCTATCTCTGCAGTCCTTGGGGATGGGACAGGACGAGCAGTCCCAGACAGTTCTCCAGATGTGAAACTGCATGTGGCTTTTTGCAGACATAGGTCTCCCTGTTCCTAAAACATGGATTAAGAAAACCCTACATTTCCACGGGGAGGCCGAAGGATGTTTGTCAAAAAACACCAGAAGTGAAGTAAGAGGGGAAATAAAGCTTTCTTCAAGTGCCTGGGATGTTTAAGAAGGACACAGAAGTAGAAGCACTTAGGGAGAGGAACACGTAGCTCTGAGGGAAAATTTTCCCTTCTGTACATTGACACAAATTGGAAATGATGTTCTTGATATCACGCTGTGCTTCAGTGCTGTAATCGAGAGTAAACTTAGTGGACTATTAGGAATCATACATCAGACTTTATAATCACCTCTCTCAGTGATATTGTCTGACTGGGCCCCACTCTTCTCTCCGTGGTGTGGACACAGCCCTGGATTTCAGCAGAGAAGTTCTGCAGGAAATAGGCTCAGCATTTGGTTCTCGTAATCTGCAAGCTTCATGATTGCAAATCCAATGCAAATTGGCAAATTTGCACCCACAGAAAAGTGAAAGCTTTCCCAAGCGCATTTCAAATTAGATATGTTTATGAAACAACTATAACCGGAGGGATCATTTCATGTTTTATCTAATCCTGTATGTAATAAATGCAATCATTCTCTGTGAACCATAAATTCTCAAAGATGGGACTGTGGGCTAGATACAGCAAAGGCCTACATACTGCAGCAGATAGTTTTTAAGCACTCAATGGTTGGAAGAAGATTTATACCTTTATGTTATATGCTGGGACTTTTGAGTACTGGCAGGCATCTTGGCAATGCAAAATACCTGTATCATGTGCCACACAAACACAGGGAAAAAGGAAAAAAAAAAAGCACCAAACACCTCAAACACCAAAAACCTGTGAAGCGCTGCCCATTTGGAGATTATTCTGCTAATGCATCTTGGTGCAGTAATAACACTACTTATAAGACAGAAAGCTGTACAAGAGTAAAATCCTGTGATAAAATCTGAGAGACTAAAAACCCTGAGTTCCAGACTGTGTTGCAGAGAATATTTCTGTCAGTGACTCAAGAGGTGTTAAATGTAAACACAGCCTATGTAGCATACCACTTCCCTTACCTATAAGCTATGGTCATGCTCCCTCTTGATTTTTTTCTCTTTCCTTTTTCTTGTAGATTAGATATCAATGCCAAAGGATTTTTGATTTGGAGCATCAGCTTTGCAACTCAAGATCGATACAAGTCAGCGCATTGCAACAGGCAAAAATGAAGTCAAAAAGGGGAAAATGCTGTCTGTAGAGAAGCAGATGTGGCTGACCAAAGGCAACCTGTTCGTGACTCTGGGACTGGAAATGGCCATTCGTTGGTAGGGGACATCTCCTGGACAGACACGCGGGAGGCCTCAGAGAGCTCCGTCTGCTGACACAGCCCATAAGAGCCTAAGGATGTCAACCAAACATAGAGCTGCAGTCAGGGAAGCTCATTTCACAGAGGCAGAGCATTTAATAATTGCAAGTAATACAGGATTAGCTGCCTACGCTTGCCTCAGAACATGAAAAGGACGTGGCTGGGAGACCTGGAGGAGAGGAGAAATCAGATCTCACGAGCAGGCCTTGCATTTTATGAAGCTGTGTGCAACCCAGTCATGGGACTAGCTGTATTTAATAAGTAAAATGAAAGAGACCTGTTTAGTGAGGCTCTGCACAATAGCACTCTCAAATAATTATATAGTAGTCTTGGCTGCCAGAGAGATATGTTTTAACTTGTGCCTTGGCCTCTCTCACACTGCATGTTAGTGTATTTCTGTCTTGACAAGCTCTCTTGTTTTACTGTCTTGGAGCCAAACTAATCTGTGGTGCAAGCTTGGTTCCAGCTGAGTTATAGGATGGATGAATTTGGCACTTGGCAGTTAAAACTGCTCTTTTCTCAGGCCCGCTCCTGCCTGGCCCTGAGCATCTACTTCTCAAACACTGTAGAATAAGCACAAAATCCTCAGTCTTTTCTTAACTTGGGGCTTGAAATAATTAAAATGATCTTGAAGCAACCAAGCTAACCTGAAGAGTAAGTTTGCTTGTCCTGATTTCAGGCTTGGATTTTAACGTTTTGCTGATGATCCGATTATCAAGACTTCTCACAATCCCATGTAAACAACTCAACCAGTTGTCCTCTTGGAAAATCTAACTAAAAGCTGTCACAGCTACTATAAAATAAAAACTCTTTGGATCTTAGAGATAAATGAATTAAGTATATAGCTATTTGTTTTATCAAAGGAGAGGTCATGGGGTTCCTGTAGGAGTGGAATACTGGGATTCATCAGCCTCTGGCAGTCAAAAACGCCTGGAAAGTGTGGGAGATGTTTAATAGAATAAAATGATACTATATTAGTAATGTCAAGCTGTCTTTTCCAATATATTTGCCAACTTAATCCCTGCCAGCTACATTGAAACGGTGGCATGATAACGCACGTGTAATGGAAACCAGGACTGCATGCTAAGTACTCTTTGAGCTAACATGCATAACTGTATTCCTGAGAGGAGATCTGACACCTATCCTCACACCATGCCAGGAAATAAGGACACATACTGTGAGAGGTTTAGCTTAGCAAGAAAGCTGATCTGAGGGCTAGTAATAAAGAATATTGGACTCAGTGATATCCAGAGGTCCCTTCTGACCTCAACCACTCTTTGATGCTGTGAATATTAAATGTAGATGTTGCTTTACTGTGTGACTTCTGTCATGTTCTTGCATCGGCTTAGTGTCAAGAATATGATTAAAGGAAAAAAACGTTTAACTGGCCTAGTTCTTATTTCTGTACTTATCCAACAGTCCACTGGTTATGAAAGGTAAGTAGTGTGTTAATGCAAGTTGAAAATGATCCCTAAGGGCAGTGCTACAGGCAATGATCGTAATAGGTAACTAGAAGCACCCAGGGAAGTGAAGGTAATTGTGAAGGGCCTTCCTAGTGAGTATCCTTGCATCTGGAAAACAGCAGAGAAAAAAAGGAGGCCCATACACATGGTGACTGCTCACCCAGCTGGGAGCAGAGCTGGAACAGGGAGGGATGTTGCGTAGGTCTTTCAAAGCCGTTGTTTCTGCTTGCCCCCCAGGCCTGCAGGATGTCAGCATGTGGCACGTTTTATAGGAACATCTGGAAGAATGATTTGCCCTAGTGATGGCGGCAGTTTGGCCTCCAGGAGGCCACGGCCTTGCTTATGGCTTCTGCACAGCTGCCAGCTCAACATCTGCTGTGAAATAGTTCAAAGCACAAAATGGATGGGGCAAGGGGAGCAGCGAGGGCACCGACCCCACCGCTGGGAGCGGGTGGCCCATGCTGGGTGCCGGTGCCACGGTCAGCTGAGCTGTGTCCACTCAGGCTCTGCAAGGGCTTCCTGCCTCCATCCACCCAGACCTTGGGCTCAGCAGCATAATCTGTGCTGTTGGTCTTTAAAGAGGGGCAACATCAATCCCTCACCTTTTCCTAGCTGCCTCGGAGCTCAGGCTCTGAAGGAGCTTGCACAGAGCTCAGGCTGAGCAGCTCTGGCAGCAGCTCTGCCCAGTGGGGCATCCTCTCCCACTAACATAAGCACAGCTGGTTGCTAAAGAAAAATGGCCTTAAACATGGCTTGCTTCATGCAGTAGGTGTGCTGCAATGTGGTTTTCACCTATTTTATGATCAAGATGGAAAGGCATGCTCTAGCCTCCAAAAAACCCTTGCAGCTGCTCCTGGTGGGCCACGCTATGCGCTCCTGCGGTCCAGCTCTTGCCTCTCTTCTCAGCAGAGGCTCCAAATGCCACCGCCTGATGCCATCTGGTGAATCCATGGGGAGGGGAGGAGGAGCAAACACCGCCGAACTGCTCTCCCTGCCTGCTGGGAGGAACTTGGCTGGCTCTCGCATTCCCTTGGAGGTAAAGCATTACTATTCTGATCGCCAGCTCCGATTGCGCTGGGAGCAGAGGGAAATGCTGGGAGGTGATAAGGGGCCCTCCTTGTGCCGCCCCGGCTGAGCTGGAGATCCCCGAGACAAGGCGCAGTAATAAAAGCAACAGGATCAGGGCTGCTCTTTTGATGTGCTGGTGAATCACGTCAGCTCCACTTCGGCTAATGGGTCTGCAGCTGCTCTGCAGATAAGCAATGGCAGAGGAGTGTGGGGGGGGTGAAAAATCCTCCAATTTTAATAAGGAGCAGCTTAAGGTAGATTTTGTTCTCGGTTAAATTGTCACAGGGCAAAGAAAACATGGAAAAATAAATGTTACATGCAGTAAGCAATTCCTAAATCTATTTTAGTGGAGGAAAATTTCATTTAAATGATGCCAAATCTTCAAACTGTTATCATTAGGTTGCTATGAAGAAGTATTTTTAAAACTACCAAAACTGCACAACAATTTTATACATATATCTATATGTATATACATATACATATATACAGAGCTATTTCAATATACATTTCAGGGTCCTGGCTACACGGCTATCTAAGAGCACACAGGGATAGGCAGGTACATAGCTGCCCTATCACTTAACTCGAGAATATTTAGGAAGTGATTCCATGATTCTGTGAACTGATTTTTAAGAAGAGTGTCGAGGTGGCCCCGAGCCAGCTTAGTGGGATCCATTGCAGTCCACAGGAAAGGGGCTCTGGAAATGGGCACTGCCCAAGGGCTGCAGAGCCACCTGCGTGGGCACCGGTTCGTGGTCCAGTCTGGAAGGAGGGAATAAAAACAGCGTTTCTTAAGATCCGTGCTGCAACATGAGGCAAACGTGGGAAAAAAAGGAGAGAAAAATAAATTCCCTCCCAATTCCCTCGTAAGGGCCACGTGAGCACATCTCCAGGGTAGAAGGACAATTGGCCCGGAGAGCAGCTCCAGGCAGCTGTGGGGATGGTGAGCAAAGTGTTAGGCCGAGGGTTCTTCAGTGCACCAAAGAAAATACTCCAAGAGTGAGAGCTTTTTGGTAAAGTCTGTGTACAGCAGTAGTAGCAAATATGGGAGTAAAAGATGTGGAAATGGGAGCAACGAACATCCCTTACAGGCCAGCTGGGCCAGCATCCAGAAGGGCCCCAGAAAGGGACACGAGCTAAATCCCCCAGAGAGGAAGATGCCAGGGAGAGAAATTGCCTGTGATTCTTTGTCCAGCATTGCCCTAGACTTGCAGAGGAGACAGGGGGCAAAGCCACACTCGCTGGGCAATAGAATCCCAGGAAAAGGCAGCTCCATGAGGCAGGACCGGGAGGAGGATGCCTTGGCCTGGCCGCCCGGTAGGAAGCAGCTGCAGGCAGGGATTTAGCAGCCTGTGCCGACAGGTCCTGCCAGGGGAGAGACTTATAGGGTTTCACCTCCGTTTTCTGTTTGTTTTGAAACACCAGCCCTTATTTCCCAATGATTGTGCTCATGTTTGCAGTCATTAGCAAAAGTGAATGCAATGCCTTTGCCCTGATATTTGGGAATTCATCATCTGGCACTCCCGGTAGAAGCTTCCTTAGCCTGAGGGCATTTGGTTTGTGCAATTCAGGGTAGGAAATCTTGGATTTCCCCTGGTTTTGTGCACTTCTCATCTAACTGATGGCTGTGCTCCCCACTTCATACCCTGCTTTGCTTTTGATATGCTTTCATGGCCCAGTTCCATGGCGCTCTGTGGCCAGATGGGAAGCAAGAGGAGAAAAACCTCTAAGGTCAGAGGCTTTTAGCTCATGCACAAGCCAACATGCTGCTCATCCCTGCTGTAGATTAATACTTAATTTGAGAAAAGGCTGGTTTTGAAGTTATGCAAGGGTGGTTAAGGAGGCATGCTCTTTTTCCCATATTGACAACATTAATTTTATCATAATGAGCCTTGCAATTAAAAAAGCACATGTGTTAGCTAAGTGTGATTAACATTGAGCTCTGGACAGCACCACAAGCTGCTAGCACCTCCTTAAGCATAACCATTTTGGTTATACTTGTAGATTCAGATCTGATAATCTGCTATTGTCACATTTTCTATTTCCATTGCTATGTTTAGTTGAAACTGAGCTGATATGTTTTCTAACACCAAGCTTTTGCCTCGCCTTCTCCCACTGCTTAGCATTTAAATAGTTAGGAAGACATTGTATAGTTAGGCAGGATTTTCAGTGAATGCCTCGAAGAAGAGAGCGAGCAAAGTTCACACTTCTGCTATGGCCATATCGGTGCAGCCTATCTGGCTGTGCAACAAACATGTGTGGCCAGTTACTATATAAAAATAAATTGCAAGCAGGCTTAGCTCAAATATAGAAATGACCTCTCCCACTCAACCTCCTCCCTCCTCGACCCTGTATTTTCCCCTGTGTTTTGGCTCTCTCCAAGCCAATGTCCAGGGCTGGGATCCCATCACACCACAGCAGCACAACTCGCTGTGGGCCTGGACTCCTGCCCTGCTCCGTGCAGCTATGGGAGATCCTGTCAGGGCTGGAAGTGTGGGCACACCAAGGGGCAGGGTAAAAGGCAGCAGGAACATGCAGCAGATTAGCAGGCTGAAGCACTGAGGCAAGCGGAGCCTTTTCCCTGGCAGTCAGCACAGGGCTGCTCCGCTACCAGCACCTGCCTGAAGATGAGGCCATCCCTGTTATCACTCTCCCCCTTCCTATTCTCCCTTTTTATATCTGAAGGTTAAGCCCTGGGGCTTACATAAGTTACAGACACCAGTTTATTAACCATTTCATCCTCCTAGGGTTGTTGTCTACTCTAATAACTTCCTTAAAATGTAGACTTCGGTCTTTCCTAATTTAGACTGGAAGAAACCAGTTTGTGAGCTGGGTAGGGAGCACTGCTATTAACAAGTCATTTATTATCTGTATTCTCACACTACTTTTTGGGAAAGTGGCCAAGATCAGAAGCACCAAAATTTCAGAAAATAACAAACTTCACAGAAGCTAATCGGTCAGGATCTTTCTGAGCAATCTCCATACAGAAAGCACCAAAAACCTTGGAAAGTTTTCCCATACAGCTTGATCTTACAGAGATCAGGATCATAGAAGGAAAAACAAAATCTTCCCAGGGAGTTTCACAGACTGTGTACATCTCTGTCCAGTAACCAGACAAATCAACCATTTTGTGATTCTATGAAATAGCTGCAGAAGTCAGCACTCACGTGTGCCACGGAGATGTTTGTTTCTCTCTCTTTTTTTTTTTTCTTTTTTTCATTTTTTGCCAAAAAAGAAGCACATGTTTCACAAAGGAGAGGGTCCATCACCAGGCATGCAGAGTAGCTCTATGTAAACTCAAAGTTCCTGCACTGAATTATTGCTCCAGGAAAAAAAAAAAAAAAATAGTCATTCATAGTGACCCTATGAACCCAGTGAACCCAGAAAGTTATCCTTTTTGTATAATTGACCTTTTTTTTTTTTAGTCACCTGCTTTCTCCTTGAAAATGGCAAAGCCAAATCCAGAATAACCATTTTGCCATTATTTTCTGAATCACCCAGTACTTCTTTCTCTGAAAGGTTGAACATTTTCCTTCTCTGCCTAGGCTCTATATGGAGATATCTGTAATGTTAAGTCCACTTGGAGACGTGGTTTGGCTCACGGGCATGATGTATATAATGGGTTTTGGGCAGTGGCAAGGCATCCTTACCACTCTTTGGTGCCATATAAATAATGAATACTACCATAATGTGACTCCTTTCTGCAAAAAAAGGAACATAGCACCATTTCCCTTGATGGATCGTTGTGCCAGTCAGTCTTCAAGAAGTTGCCCAAAGAGCATTTTGCTTATGAGCACACATTGATTTCTGTGCTGCATCTTCCCATTGCAACCCTGCTCGAGAAACAAAAATGCCTGAAAAGTGGCGGTGTGGGGGACACAGCAGCACATGGAGCAGCGGTGTGGCAAGGAGAGCATGTGGCCTGGGAAGCTTCCCTGCATCCTGAGGAGCAGCAGCAGTTCCTGCGGGGTGGGAAAGCGAGGTGATAAGAAGCCGCCGAGCAGGCTGCAGGCCCCCAGGGCCGTGCACAGAGCCGGGTCGGCCGGCGGCTCTTGCAGGGCACGCCAAGGTTCTCCAGGATCCAGGAGGACCAGGACACTGTCCAGGCCCCATTCTCACACCCACCCCTTCCTGGTGGCCTCCAGCAGGAGCTAGCAATGTCCCGAGTCTTCCACACTTCCCTAATTAACTCCTTAGTCATCGTCAGCCCTTGATCTTCCCCATGCGGCCTGTCTTCCTTATGTGCATCCTTGAGATCAGCAGAAGTGCTGACAAAAGTGCAGTTGGATGTGCCTCGTGACACGGAGCCTTCGGTGGCAACACGGCCTGAATCAATGGCTGGCTCCTAGGGAGGATATCACCCAGCATCAAGGCTGCTGCCTGGCCAAGGATAGGCTTTGGGAAAAGAAGGATCCTAAGCAGCACATCTCAGAGGGCACCTGGCCCGAGAAATTGGGCAGGAGCCTTGGGAGTCAACTGTGTCCTTAGCCTCATCCATGCCAGTGTTTGGAGGGGTTTCTCCTAGATTATAACCTCTCTGTGGAGGAACTTGCTGTATTTTACATGCTGGAAGGGAGCCAGCGTGGCTGGCAATATACAGCTAGGGAGAGCAGTCGTGTTTCCATTCCAGAAGATAAGCTTAGGTCCGAGTTCAGCACATGATTGAGAGCCTGTGACAGTTTTATGTCTGATCTACTGCCGGTGTGTGTTCCTTGAGAGCTCCTCCGCGTACTCCCAAGTGCAGCCAGTGCTCTTGTCCGAGAGGTCAGAGCCAAGCCTATTGCTCTTGCTCTTTAGTACCATTAAAAAAATTGACGTTTTGGCTTTGTGAGGTACTTTAATTAATGGGGGAAAAAAAAAAAGAGAGGAAATAAGGTCTTTTATCATTGCACAGGCCAGCAGGAGGAAGGAGCTGGTATTATGCAGTTTTGAGGACAGTTGCTTTCAGGAAAATTGTTTTCCAAAGGGAGGCAGAGGGCACTGACCACAGCAGCCAGGATTGCTATAAGCAATTCCATTACTCTGACCGCTCTAAGCTGCCGAGGTTATTGGCTTATTGGTACCCTCAAAGCAGGCAGGTGCATTGGCTCGTGGCGCTGGGCTCTCGTGGGCAAGGAGCTGCAAGGCTGGCAGGGCTCGTGAAAGAGCAGCTGGGCGCTTCCTTTTCCATCACCCCACAGTGATTTAAACAGATCCTGTGCTGCCAGCACCCTGCATATGTATAGAAATGTGCTCAATTCCCCCAGCGCTTGTTTGCAGGCATGCAGGCTCCACAGCTGGTGAGAAAGACAGCAATCAAACCATAGCTCCCTCGAGCTCTGCGGTGCCTTATTTTACTGTGCGAAAGCCCTTCTTTATTTACAAGGCTGCAGAGACCAGCACAGGAGCCTCCTGTGCTCCCTGGCGCTTTGAAAGAAAAAGGCTTCCTATCAGAGAGGGATAGCAATCCTGCACAACGGGTATGCATATATGTGCCTATATGCATTTGTATGTGGCTTTCATGTCTGTGGATGGCGCTGGATGGATAATCACCTAAAACGATTTCCTGTGCTTCAAAGCAGCAGTGCAAGAAACATTTTTGGGCTCTTTGAATAACATCCATATGAGTTTCCCACACCATAAAACATGAGGCTGCAATTGGGACTGGGAGGAGGCAATTGCATCCTGCCATCTTTATCCAATCTTCAAATCAGATTACCTGCACTGCACTCCAGGAAAAATCGTATTGCGTCTCATTTGCCCTCGCTGCCGGCATCCCTGGCTCAGATGCTCTCACTTCCGTGGCACGCAGGGTGAGGGCAGAATGATCAATCGTCTTCAGCCCTTAAAAGCTACAGAGGGAAAGAATCAAGGAGCAACCTGCAACATGAGCTGCTCTGTCAGTTAAGGCACAAGTCCAAGCACATAGGGCCCTGTGTTTGCTGCATTGCCTCACAAAACCCTGCATTTGCAATGGGTGTCAGCGCTGGGTGTAGCTAAGCCAGCATGGAAAGCCGTTTCAGAGCGTGTATGAACACGACTGAGCAATGAGCAATGCAAATCGCAGCTCCCACAACTGCTTCCGAGCTGTTGTTAGAGCAGCGAGGAGCGAGGCGCGGCGGAGAGGGAAAAGCCAGGTTGTATTTCTCCTTCTCCAGCTTTTACTCCTCATTAGCTAATTCATACTGCAGATTAGTTCTGCTCGCTGGGTACATTTGGGTGCTTTGTGAGCCCCAGAGCGTGTCCTGCCTCTGCTCAGGTTATGAAACAAGCAGGACAAATGCTTCTGCTGACCAAGTGTCCGTAATTGCCTTTTGTCGTTCAAGAAAGCTGGTCCCCACCAAGCCAAATGGGATGTGAGGGCAGAGGTAGGTGGAAGCAGAGGCTGCCACGAGGTCCCCGTGTCGCATGAGGACAGTGGTGACAGGCGGTGCGGGCTGTGCCGGTGCTCCTGGCAGTTCCCTACCCCACACATTGGACACAGCAATGTATTTATCTGCTTACATCAGGCAATATAACCTAGTTTAGGCAGATTCAGATGATTTTTAACTGGTGTCTTTAAATATTCACACCCATCTTTCTGTAAGCCAGTTGCCAAGGTTGACTGCACACCACGATGAAACATCTCTTGTCTGATTTATTAATTTAATTTGCTTGGTCTGTAAAATGAGTGTCTGTACCGTGGACAAAAAAAACCCATGCTGAATTTATCAGGATTTAAATACATTTTTAAAAATAAATATTTATGGATTTTATTAAGTAGATTTTCAGCTAAACATTAAGTCCTATTCAATGTCCTCTCTGAAGGTGGTTGATTTTACAAAGATTTTTCCCATGTCCTGCTGAGAAGGGTGGCATCACTGAGGTTGTCCTTGGTGGCAATTTTTTTCTAACAAAGAAGACTTTGTTCCTTAGCACCAGCTCAGGCTTTTCCTCAGCTTGCTGTGGTGCACAGGGCAGGGGCTGCACCTCAATTTTGCCTTCATGTGTGAAATAACCATTTAACACTGAATAATGATTTAAATTACATGAAATTTTAACAAAAAACAAACATGGTTCAAGTCAACATCAAGTTACTAGCGCCTTGTATCTGAAGTTGGAGATTAAGTGACATTGCATCCTAATCTATTACATAATCAGGACATTTCTTGAGCTCCTATCACTGGTGATTTGCTTCACAAATGGGCAATCAACGCCCCCATCTTGGGATTCCTGCTTAGCGTTTAGAAGATCTATCACTTAGCATTTGAGAAGGGGGCTGTTACTCTTGAAGACACTTTGACCTGATTGCATTTTGGCTTGGTTTATTTTCTGCTTTGCTTCACCAAAAAAAAAAAAAAAAAAAGAAAAAAAAGAAAACCAAAACTCCAAACCAAAAAAAGTTGCTTTTTTTGTTGCTTGTGTTTGGTCTTGCATCGTTTCATAGCAGATTTAGCCTTGTATGCAATGTACAAAACAATTTTCAAGTGACTGAGCTAGGATGTCTCATCACGAGAGAGTGACTGATGTTGGATGTTGGATCAGGAAAGGGAGCACCAGCCACGCGTGGCTTGCCTCAGAGTAGCATGATTTCATCCGAAAAGAAGGCAGAGGGGTCTGTGGTGTAACTGGAAGGGACTGATATGATCACAGAAGCACAGAATGGTTGAGGTTGGAAGGGACCTCTGGAGATCATCTCTTCCCAACAATGATAGCGATCATTAAAATCCATCTTTGATTGAACTCTTTGTTCAGGTGCAAGATAAGAGAAAAAAACGTGGACATGGAGAGCAACAAATACCAATTTCTTGTGCTTTGTTGCAGAGCCACTTTTTTTCTTTTTTTTTTTTTTTTTGCCAGTAAACACATATGTACAATCGAAGTAGGCTGAGGACATATCGCAGCAGCCTCTGGGGGAGTCTGGAAGTCTTTGCTCTAAAGCAGCTGCCTCTAGGCACCTCACGCAACTAATCACAGAGGTGAGAACTCCAGGCCTGCCCCAACACCAGCACCGGAGATTGCCGTGATATCCGGAAATGGCAGCCCTTGGAAGCAACTTCAAAACACCAACACCTCTGAGGGGGAATCTCCTTTATTGCTCATAATTGCAGAAGATTCCTTATCTTTCTTCTTATAGCAAGGCAAAAACGCATTTTTACATGTGAACAACATAAAAACCAGACTCTACTGAGTATTTATATTTTTAAATATTTTCCTCTGATTTTTTTCTTTTTTATTTTTTTGTGTGTGTAGGTGTTTTTTCTTTTTTTTCTTTTTTCTTTTTTTTTAGGGGGCCTTCTTTAATTCTGAGAAGTGTTTTCTCTCTACTGGACTTTCCTTTCATTCCCTGCCCATTCTCACTCCTAAAGCCAAAGCAAACAACAAGGATTAACAGCTGATAGTGTCCTTTACTGATTTCTTTGTTGACACTTCTCTTAACCCTTTTTTCTTATCTCTGCTACCATAAAATAATTAGAATTAACAAAACATTGATCAAATAAAATGAAGAGTAAATATCACACCACCCCTCCTTCTAAGTTAGTCATCAGATAGGCAGCCTATAGTGAGGAGTGTCTGATTGAATTTGAGTCAGGCACCTCAGCAATGAGGTTTAGGGTATCTCTCTTGAAACTCTTTTTCTCCTTCTTTCCTTCCTTCTTTCCTTCCTTCCTTTCCTTCTTCCCTCCCTTCCTAATTCCCTCCCTCCCTACTTCCCTCTCTCCCTTTTTTATTCCCCGAAGACAAGTAAACTTCCATCTGGATCAATTCCTTGCCCTGGCTGTCTGTGTAGCCTCTCAAATATTAGTGCCTGTGCATGAGAGCTAATGGGAATGGAACTGTGAAGGGAGGAGAGAACAGGTCATATTGGCTAACAGTCTGTTTAATGGCATATTAAACAGATGGAGCCTAGTGAACTGCAGTCATAGGAAAGAAATTTTAGCTAACAATTATACCAGCTTAAGCACATATATTGGTTCTGATGGCCAAGCTGGTGGCAGGCAATTTGCTGAGCAACCATGCCCTGCATCTCTAGCTGCATTTGCCCCATAGCAGTGTCACGTTTTCATGAAATCAGGTAATGTAGATAAGGGCAACTATCAGGCTTTTAATATTATTACTTACTGTCTGCCAGGCTATAATACTCGGAGGACAAATTATAATTTTGGACTGTTTTCTTAAGAAAAGATACTTTCTTAATTTGAAAGTATTACCAGCTCAAAACCAAAAGTCAATAGAGGAAATTGCTACCAGATGAATAGTTTAATCAGACATTTATATTTCAGGAATTTTGTATGTTTTATTGTTTAATAACAAAAGTAACCACAGTTGCCGAAGAAGTCCTACAGGTTAAGGATCTCTTGATAGTTTTAAAGCCCAAAATAAATATGCCACCACAAGAATGACTGAAATTTCCCCCTTGTAAACAGTTTTGATTTTGACCAATGGAGAATTTCTAGGAATATATAAAAGAAAACCCAACTTGTTTTACAACAGAACTTTAACCTTCCCTTCTTCTTAGATTTTTTTTATATAGATTTCCCTGCCTGGATAGTTCTGCAGTGAAAATAATTAAGTTATTCTGAGGATCAATCTTTTGGACAGGTAAAGCCACGATCTTTTCAGGTAGCCACAAAGCTCAGCTCCTAGCAGTGTCAAGTTCTTTAGAAGCAGGTTGTTAATCGTTTTGATAGCTGATAGGAAGCACACCTGTAAGCTGCATAGTCCCGAGTCTTTGCCATGTGTTTCTGTGGGGGGTTAGGAATGGAGAGACATAGCTGTGAATTTTTACATTTTGCACTTTGACTCACTTAGTTATGCAAGGCATAGAGAAGCTATACATTTTTTCTCTAATTTCTGTGGGCTTAAAGCAATCTTTTATGTCTTTATAGATCTCTTGTGAAAGAATATCCTTGATCTTTATGCCTTTCACTCTATTTGTCTGTTTCTCATTCTCTGGAACAGAAACCTGTGTTCCCAAGAGGTTTTTGTTAGTTACAAATTACTCATATCATCTTAGAAAATCCCATCCTTTCCTGTACTGGGTATCCTTTTATTTAATTTACAATAGTGAGGGAACTGGAACCGCTGCTATTGTTCTTCACGTGAAAAAAAAAGAAAAAGAAAAAGAAATTTAAGATGAGCAACTAGTGGAAAGTAAAGCCTTACTGTAGGGCAGAAAAGAAATGACTGTGTAACTCCACACTTTGGGGAATCATGACCTGGTTTAGCCTCAGCAAAGAGATTGTTTTTAGGGCAACTCAGCTGAGGCAGTGAGCTGCATCAGATTTGTGCATTCCTGTAGAGCGAGAAGGACAAAGGATGCCAGCACTGAAATACCCAACCAACACACTGAGAAGAAAAAAAAAAAGGAAAAAAAAGGACAACGAGGGCATGGAAGGAGAGAACAGGAGTCTGCTTTCATGTTTTATTCATGGCACATTTCCGTTGACGACCTCTTGTTTGGCAGGTCCCTGGTTGTCCCAGTGTTCACAGGAATTCAGTGGCCCGTGTATTGTAGATGGAGTAGATTACTCCAAGTAGGAGAGCAGCAAAAACAACAAGAAATATATATTACAAATTAATATTATTGGCTTATGGGCACTAGACACAAAACCCACAAATCTTGCTTGGGTAACTCTATTTTACATATATAAATCAACCTGACCATTTAAGCAGTCTTCCCCTAGTAAACTGTCATGTATGGAAGTAAATAGGATTAGGATATGCTGCATGATAAGAGGCAAACTCTTCACCCACTATTAACAGAGACTGGTATTTGGCTATTCACTTTCACAACCAAATTAGGAACTAGACAAAGTAAATGACTTGATCCATTGCTGTCATGCGTTACTTTTGCTTTTTCTGTGTTAACAAGAGAACTACTTTGTTACTCTTCTGGATTCATATTTTTGCTATCATATGCTATCACTAGAAGGACAGCAGTTTGATACTGAGCTTTATGAAAAATATATGATTGAAAATAATTCTAGTGATTAGTGTTGCCGTGACTCTTTAAAAACATCATTAGCCTTGGTCTTTCTGGAGCTGCACGTCACATTTTCAAAAGAGAAGAAAAACAATATACTGAGCTGTAGTTTCTTCATCATCTTGCCATACAATGTGATTACTGCTGCCTCATTGACCCTATCTCAAGACATTGCTGACATATTTCTTATTACTTCTCCTCTAAATAAATATATTTTGACACCTCCACTACCCTATGCACTTTTTTCCTGCTCTATCTTGGTTTTTTTTTTTTTAAAGTGATTGCTTTTTATTGCTCATTTGTCATTCACTGGCTGTTGATCCTACTCCTTTCCATGCCAGTTTGCTATGAGAAGACTGCTTGAATGATTGAACTCTTCAGGTTGTACTCATGCATATGACTTAGCTGAACTACCTGTCTAAATAAGAGTTGTAGGCGCTAAGGTTGGATGCTGACAAGTAAAAAGGGCTAGCATTTAAAATGTTTGTTTTGGTGCTATTTGGATGCTTTGCCTACAATGGTGCTAATATTTGCACCATGATAATATGCTAGTGAGTTCTCTTTGTAAAATATGTGTACTTCCACAAAACCAAAATTAGGGAAATCCTTGACTCTTTTTGCCAGCCTTTCCTAAATTCAGCCTATCCCTCATCGCTTTTGCTATTTTTTTAACAGGAAATTCATTGATGTCTGCACTAGGGAGAACTGTTTTTGTCCATAGGCTGTACAGTCACCTATGTAATAACTCTACTAGGTCTTCTCTTCTAAATTAGGGAACACAAAAAAAAAAAGGAAAATAATCTCTATGGCCAGTGTGGTGTGTTAGCCATCAGATACACCCAAAGAGGAGAGAGAGGCCTCCTGTGTCACCCCTTCCCCTCCAGCACACGATCTAAATGCAGATGTCTGTGCAGCAGCTACCTCCCCCTCTCCCTTTCATTTGTAGACATGGAGATGGACACAGGGCAAACACAGAGGCAATTTTAAAGCCTTGGAGTGTATCCTTTACATAATTGCCACGTTTATCCATAATGATATAGGAAGTGTTTAGACCAAAAAAAAAAAAAAAAAGAGTAAAACCACTGGGTTGGGAGATAACGCCCTGCCCTTTGACTATTGTAATTTAGAACCATTGCCTCTGTAATTGCAAAAGTGAATGGCAGTGCATTTTCCCTGTCTTATGGTGAAGATGCAGAAGTAAAAGGTCAAGGTTTTCTCTGCCTGTGTTTTTCTCAATGACTAACTCTGTAATCTTCTAAAAATCACTGCAAGCTGTTGTGCATCATCTTCCCAAACTGGGATAAAGAGTTAATGATGTTATCATATTCTGCAAATAATGTAGGTCTATGCCAATTATTATTAACTTAATAATGTCTATGTTAAGCAATATGAATTTATTGGCTATTTTTCTTTGCATTTGAATTCCTTTTGTTTTGCTATTTTTCTTTATTTAAAGATTTCCAGAACTAACTCCACGACTATAAATTGTACTTAAAACTTGTATGTTTACACTGCTATTTTTAGAAGAGTGAGAGCTGAAACAGATCTTGAGGAGAGGTGGCAGGAGGGAATGTATATTTTCCTTTAGCACCGACAGATATCACAGATAAATGATTTGAAAAGTGGTGGTATTGTAACAGTGAAGTAATAAAACAGTATAGTGTGAAACTCTGACTAGGTTTAGAAATTTTCACAGATCCACATTCATTCACCTCAACTGTTTCTTCTTCTATTCTGTCACCCATACATTCACTCATGTGCTGTGCTACTGATCTATTCACTGCATTACGTATTTGTCTGCAAGCTTCCAGACAGGCTCACTGTCCCTTTCTCTGGCCAGCTCAATACCTACCACCTGTTTATTCACTCATTCACTCACTCGCTCTTGAGCTTATCTGTCCTCAGCTCCAGGCTGAGCTTCCACCTCCTTCCAACAGTCTTCCTCTCATTCCCTGCTGCTCTCCGATGTCTTTTTGCCCTGCAGCCCACTTATTCCCAAATTTAATTATGGGCTTTAAGTTTGAGAGGATGGTCGGCTATTAATGGTTTATTTAGCTTTCCCATGCTTGATCCTCCCCTTCCCTTCCATTTATTTATTTTTTTCTGTTTTCTGTCACAAATTGGTATACCTTGCCTGGACTTAACACGCCGATGTGCATGTCGCTCTGAACATGGTTTCAGAAAGAGGTGTATTATGCCTGACTAGTCTTCACATACCATTATTTTGCAGCATACATTATGTGTACTTTGGAAGATTGCACTTTATTACATTACTAATGGAGTTCTTAAAAGCATGTTTCATGAGTACCCTTGGAATTCTGCTGTAAAACTGCTGCAGACATGTATTAATAGCTGTTCATTATATGACCTCATTACCACTGTATGTTGAGATCTGAAAGACAAAGGCCATTTCTAGGAAAAGAAATTTGGTTTTGATTATTGTGAGGGCCAGTGGCTTTAGCTTTCTATCTCTAGTTCACATATAATCCAAATTAACAGTAAGGGTCAGAAAAACTCCAGACTTCACAGAATCACAGAACGGTTGAGGCTGGAAGGGACCTGTAGGAAGGCAGCTACCTATGAGGGCACTCTTCACAGGATGCAGCGTGGGATGGTACTGACTGCAAGGCTGAACGAAGCAGGGAAGTTTCCTTTAGGACAGGCTGGCAAGGTGGTATTACAAAGGTCCTTCAGTCCAGGCCGTCCTTGCTCTGTGGTGGAAATAAAGGGCCTTAAATCCTTCACTCGGAACATTTTGCAAGCACTGCTTAACACAATGCTGCTTTTTGTTTTCAAGTCCTCTGAAAGATCTTATTTATAGTGGGAACTGGTAGGAATTTCAGTGGTGCAAGCTATGCTACTTGCTGCATGCTCTTCACAGTGTGGCCATTTCTTATTTCTCACCAGATCTCCACTGGAGGCACGTTTTTACTGGAAAGAAGATCCTGAATCTGATGGAGAATCCCATATTTGACAAAGTCCAGATACCAGTTCCTTGTTTTACCTCTGTCCTTTGCAACCACGAGCCCTAACAACACTCCTCGCCACTGCTCCATGTTTTACCTAGGAAGAAAACTACACCATATAAATGAACAGTATAATTCCTAACAGCCACGAAATCTAACCTGCACGGACACAGTGGGAGTAATGGAAATCCTGGCAGGCTGCTGGCGTTTGCTGCAGTTCCTATATATTGCTGTGGGTATCTGGCAGCGCTACGGAGGGCACAGTCCCCCAGGAAGCCCCCCCAGGAAGCCTGACAGCTCCCCTGTGATTTTACCAGTCTGTGTTAAGAACCATCTCAGCCTAGGATTTGTACAGTGCAAGAGAGATGGAAAACCCCCCCACCTTTATCTTTCTTCCCTTGGAATATCACCACGTCCTAGCTGTGTCCCGCGGGGGACACTTAAAGCCTGTCTATGCTAGGAAGGTTTTGCGGGTGTATTAACCTCAGCAGCGTGTCCCTAAGGAGCTGCAGCTTATTCTTTCACTGGCATAAACTATAACAATTCTCCAAATAGAATACATTGTACTGTGAAGATTTTTTATGCCATTGGTGTTTCACACAAGGGATTTTCCAACACGACTGTGGAGGTTCAGGCTTTTGAGCCTTGTTTGCGCCCCTATCTGGCAGGCAAATGGCCAAAAAAGGCTCCTTTTTACCCCTTTCCGTGGCTCCCCGGGGTCTGTAGCTTTGTCAGGCGTCCTCGCAGTGCTGCGATGCCACCGCCTTTCTTGGATGATTCCACATCCAGTGTTTTTATGGAGCGCAATGTGGCTTGATGTCAATAGGGAGACGGATGCAGATCAGAACCAGGCTGGGCCACGTTAAACCAACATTTTGGAAGTGTAATGAAAGGAAGCGGATTTCTCTGTGCTCTCCATGTATTAACAATATCCTCCCTCGAAGCCTACAATTTCAAAGGCCCTGGATCACAGCTGGCCTAAGATACCCAGGTGACTGGGTCTTGCCTTGTACCTTAGCTCTCTGTCTGGGGACATGTTCATGCCTCCGTATTTTTAAGATAATGTTTCTTCAGAAATACCATTTGGGCGAGCACTTCTCCAGTGCATTCAATGCGAGGCGCAGGCACTACAGCCCAGCTCTCATGTTTTTGCACCAAGATACATGATTTTCCCCAGCCATGCTGGACCTAAAGGGCCCGTTGGACGCTGGATTCCCAGTCAGGCCAAACCCCATGTCCGATCCCCTCTTTGCTCAGCCTTGCCTTTGTGCCCGTTGGAAATCCGGCGAGCACAACCAGGGCGCCCTGGCTGCCACCTTCCACACGCATTAACCAAACCGCCCTCCTGCCCGGGAAAACCCGCGCGTGGGCGGGCATGGGGGCGACGGGAACCCACGGGTGACTCAGCAGGGGCGCGGGGGCCGGTTCGCTCCCCGTGGGCCCACGCGGAGCGCGGCG
>JAUBOD010000663.1:1708128-1719670 GCA_032353885.1 Nothura maculosa
CGGGGGGTCCCGCGGGCCCGGAGCGCGGAGCGGGACCCGGAGCGGGACCCGGAGCGGGACCCAGAGCGCGGAGCGGGACCCGGAGCGGGACCCGGAGCGGGCAGCGGGGCCCGCGGCGGCACCTGCGCCCGCAGCCGGGACGGGCCGCGCGGGAGGACACGGCAGCCGCCGCAGCACCTCCCGTGCCTTGCTTTTCTTCACCTCTTTTCGGTAAATACGGATGTGGGGCGTTTTCCTTGAGCAGGGAAGGGACTTGGCGTGCTGCGGAGCCTGCGGATCGCAATGAAAGTATCTGGGTGCTTCCATAAGGGCTCCTGGGTGTTGGGGGACGTGGCCTTTCCCTGAGCGAGGGCCGCTTGGAAGCGGCAGCCTGTGTTTTGGGTGATAAACGGCTGGTTCTCGGCTGTGGGAGGGTTAGAAGCGGGTGTGCGGAGGGGCTGAGCTCCCAGCAGCGGGGTGAGGAGCCGGGGAGCCCCCGGTGTGGGGGTGTCTCCTGCGCTGCCCCCTTCGCGGGTGCCTCCTGCGCCCGAGCAGCCCCTGGGGCCCATCCATCCGTGCGGGGCACAGGGAAGCGCCGCCGGGAATGTCGGTGCTGCGGCCTCTACCTGTTGTGGGACCTGCTGGGAGAGGCAGGGAGCCCACGGGGATGGAGGAAAGGAAGGAGCCTGGAGCCCGTGGGGATGGAGCCAGAGCCCGCGGGGAAGGAAGGAGGGAAGGTGCCGTATCCTGCCCAGTGTGGGGTGAAGCCCACAGTGCTGCTGTCTGCATGGCTTTTCCCATGCCATCCCCTCACATTCCCGCCGAATAGCTTTCCTCTTCTGCTCCTGCCTGTATTGACCACATCCCTCTTGCAAGGAGATGCTTCAGCTGAGAAATGTGGAGCGCCACCTTGGAGTCATTAGACCCGTGTACTTCTAATATGCTCTGTAAATCAGTGTGGTAGTAAAGTCTGTCTCTCTTTTTTTTTTTTTTTTTTTTTTTTTTTTAATTTAATTAAATTCTTACAGAAATTGGCCGTGGGCTGTTCCTCCTTTTACAGCCCTGGAGGTCAGAAGCAGCCGCTGAGCTCACGCTAACTTTTGGGTACCAGGCTTCTTGGTTAACTGTTCAATGGCCTCCCTTATTGGAGAGAGCTGCACATGTCCTGCCCGAGGCTCTGCCGGCCCTGCGGATGTGGGTCCCTGGCACGGAGGCCGTAGGGCTGTGGGGCATCGTTTGCCCACCCTGTTGGCAAGTGTGGGGCTGTGTGGGGACACGTTGTGTGGGGTGAGTGGGTGAGGGACCGTGCGGGTGGCAGAGCCGTGTGCGGGCAGCTCCGCCGTGCGTGGCAGGAATGGGGATGGATGCGTGGCGAGCACTTGCTGTTGCTGCATGGGTGTTGGATCCGCGTGAGGGAAAACACAAGTTAAGCCAATGTGGAGCTGCACTGACAGGTGCAGTTTGTTTCTGTTGGGGTTTCTTGGCCAAAAGAGCAAATAATTCACCCTTGCCCTGCCCAAAAGCAATTGTTCTTTGTACACATAGACTTTACGGTGGTCAAGGATCGCTAGAGAGCGTGTTTGCCAAGGGCTGCCTGTGGTCCTGCCTCCCAAAACGGCTCCACGCCTGTTTCTGAGGATCAAAAGCCATAGCAGCTGACAGGGAGGATACAAAAAATGGAGCGTTTGGCATCAGTGTTTGATGTGAAGAGGTTCCTTTCACATCAGGGCAGGTCTTCTGGATCGCATGAGTACAGATGCACCTGGGATTTCCTTTAACACCTCGTGTTGCCTTCTCTTTACGGGTGCTGGGATTTGGTCCCTGCTCCTATCCAAGCATGAACAGCTATCCCATGGGAGTGGGGATGTCCCCATGCTTGCACAGGTTCAGCTGTGCACTGTGCAGGCCGTGAGGGTGCGCTGGTCCAAGGTCCTGCCGGAACGGCCACCGTCTGCCCAGCCATCCGCGTGCCCGGCTGCTTCCCAGGATGGCCCTTGGGAATGGCTGGGATCCGGCGCCACCCTCCTGGTGCAGCCTCCTGTCCGGGAGGCTGTGGAGGCCTCTCCAGAGGGTGCCTGAGCGGCCGAGGGCTGCCTGGCTGGAGGCTCCTCATCCTGCTGCCTTTGCTCCTTCTCTTGCAAACGCCTCTTTATTTTCTCCCATGCACAACCACCTAAGTGGAGCCTGTCTGATGAACCTTATGCTGCAATATATGTGGCCTTAGATGTTTTATTGCAGTTGAAGGAAGTGAAGGACTCTTTCGACTGTGCTGGTATTAATTCTTGGCCTGGACTTTTGTTGTTAGATGCAATATGTGCACATGCACAGTTCAGAAAAGGCCATGGGTAAATTAGTACGTGCTTGTGCTTTACTCTTGATGGGTCTATGATTTAAGTGAGCTAACAAGTGATTTCTGAAGGTGCATGGCCATTGAAGTGTTATTTGTGAATAGATGCTAGTCTGCCAGGCTTCCTCCTAACCTGCGGTTTAATTGCTTCTAGATAGGACCCAGAGCATTTTCCACTGTGATTTATTTCTGGAAAAATACACAAAACACAGCAAAGTGTTCTGGGAACTGTGTAATGATGACAATAGACACTTGTGGCACCTTGTTAAAGGTGCCAACAAAAGGGAGTAGAGCAAACCCAGGTTTCCCCGGTATTTTGAAGGGTCTTTTTGCAGCCCTGTTGAAGCCAGAGCTCGAGTTTCGTTGTTGTGATGCTGATAACCAGTTTTGGGGCGTTCTCTGCTGTTCCTGGACACAGCTGCTGTGCTGTGGTCTGCTGTGTAGAGAAGCCTGAGCCTGGCCGGGGGTTGTGCAATAAACACAGCATGGGCCTTGCTCCTGGCCGTCTCATTTCATTTTCTTCCTTTGGAGCTTTCCCTCCCTGCTTTCTAACCTGTTGTTTCCCTACTGGCAAAATCCTTTCCTGAGACCTCTGTCTCCTGACCTTTCAGAGCTGGGTAAGTGTCCAAGCACGTGGATGAAGTGCCTCAGAAAGGTCCAGTTTTCATGCAGCTCGTGTCCCCCATGCACACGAGCAGGGCCCGGGGGTGCAGGGCTCTGTTGACGTTGGAGACCTTAGTGGGACCAAGGACCCTGCTTATTGTCACACAACCCTTTGTTTGCAAGCCAGAAGCAGGACCCGGTATTTCAGGCTGGCCTCTTTACCTGCCTATGCAACCGTCCTCTTTGGTGGAGAAGCTACAATCTTGCTGTTCTGAATTGGCAAAAATAGGGTCTAGCATTTAATTGTTTGCTAGGGAGGAAAAAATCAAGCAAACCAAGAGCAACCCACTGTGTCTTTCACGTATGTAAGAAGTTTTAACTATGCACAAGGATATTTAGTCGCCCGAGTAGGCATATTATCTATGTGGTTTATCTGGGAGGCAGTTTTGCTCTGCTCTTATTTGCTTCAAGTGTCTGGGTCGCTCTTTGCCTCCCTCTTCTCTCCCCACGCCACGTCCAGCTGTATTGCAACAGGCTTCAGACAGGGCTCTGAAAATGGTGTAAATAAAAAGGAGCTTGTTTTTAATAAAGAAAGCACTTTTAATGAGTGGCTGGAGGGAGAACAGTCAAATTACTGCAATGTAATAAAGGATATATATATTTTTAATGAAGGGACATGTGTGTTGTTTGTATACAGTGCTGTGATTGTGAAACTTTGGAGAGTAAATGTTTTAAAGCACAAGTCAGCAGACTTCTCTGCTTGAAGAATGTGCCCTTATGTTACCTGAAGAGGAAAAAAAACCCAAACATTTGGACTATAGAAATAGTCAGATAAAGGACTTCTCTAAGGACAAGAAAAAAGTGCAGATGAAACCCCTGTATCAAGTTGGAATAGGTGCCTCAGTATCACAGCAATATTCATCTTTCTGTATTTCCCTCCCTTCCACCCATTTCTTAGCCCCTTTCTGTTTGTGTGCAGCAGTGAACCCGTTACCAAGTAGGCATTTTCTGCGGTGATCCTCTTAGAAAATTAGTATTAGCCTAAATATGAGCCAAGCCAAAGAGGATTGAACATTGTGCAGCAAAATTAGTACCTGTTGGCCTCATTGCAAGGGTAAGTAGGATCGGCGGGTTGTGTTTCACTTTCTCACGCTGTCCTGTGAGTGCTGTGGTGCTGTAACGTGGTGCTGGAAGGTGGTTGTGCTTTATGAGGAGCTGTGTGTGTGTGTGTGTGTGTGTGTTGACGTGCAGTGTTAGGCACGTTGAGTGGATACGGACATTACCAAGGGAGTTTCATGCAAGAGGAGAGGAGGGATAATATGGAGTTAGCCTGATGGAAAACCTTGGTCCCCTTAACACTCTTGGTTACGGAGTTGAGCTGAGGGACAGAGGAGGAAACGCGACATGAAGGGAATTTTTTAAATCTGGGCATTTCTGTTTGGCTAGTAGGAACTCCCATAAACTGCTCGCTTTGCTCTTCCCTGGTGAGCAGGAGGGAGGCCCATGGATGTCTGGCGGCTGGAGCAGGGCTAAGGCTGCTCCCGATCAGCGAGCTGATCCGCATGGGAGCTCGTCGGGATCGGGGCTTGGCCCGCTGGGTCTGTGCCTGCCTGCTTGGACTGCACGTGAATAACACGTGTTTATGGCTGCAGTTGTTGTGTTTAAGAGTAGTGTTCAAGGGCAGGCTTTAACTGTCTTTCTCCTGTGTTTTTCCTCTCCCTATATATAAAGCAGGCATTCTTCCCTTGAGTGATTGCATTTTGTATGTATACCTTCCATTGTCTGGGTTTGTTTGTTTGTTTTTTAATAAACAAGTGATTCTCTGTGAATTTTGCCACTGTACATATAAAGCTGCACTTAGGAAGTGTATGCTATTCTTTTCTAATCTCCTTTGTCATTTCTGCTGAAAGAGATAATGTCCTGTAGCTGTTTGTGAGCAGAAAACTGAATCAGGGTGTAGGAGAGTAATCTGGAGCTGTGAAAGATCTTGGATTTATGTTTGAGCTCTTGCTCGTTATGAATGTGCTGCGTGTTGGGAGGATGGAAGGACACAGACTTTCTTCAGTGAGCAGTGAATTTATGACATAAATCAGGTGCTGGGGTTGTGTTTAACTTTGCTTAGATTTGTTACATTTGTATTCTCAAGTGTGAATACTTGAGAAGGGCTGGTTTTTACATTGCTTAGCAAAAAATAAGCTGTCAAATTTTGCACGGGGGCACAATAAATTCAGCAGTTTTTCTGTCTAAAAGTGCATTATTATAATTAACCAGTTTGCAAGTTGTCTTTTGTGATTCTAGGAAAGCAAAACTCTGCTTTGCTCTGTGGTAGCTGTTTGAGCCACATATAGAGGTGGGTATCATGGCTTAGTTCTCTGGAATTGTAGTTATTTGCTAGTGTTCCCTGATAAGAATGTGCATAGATGTAATGTTTTAAGATTCTATGTGCTTTTTCCTTGTCCAGTAGTGCATGAACTTGTTCAGATGCCATTATTTAAGAAATGCCAAGTGTTGGTGTAAGCCTGAGATCTGCATAGAAAGCAGGCAGGGCTTTGCACTCACCTCTCTGGGCTGCCTTGCAGGTTTTGCAGGAGTATCTTACTGCGGTGGACGGCTGTATTTGGAATCTTTCTTACTGTTCTAAATGGTGATCCTAAGTAAGGCAAACTTTGTGGAGAGAGTTGATATCTTCTATTGGGCCAATTGCTGAAATTGGGCCAGATTTTTGATGTAAGTGGTGTAATTGGGAAAGATAGAGTTTTGTGCATTTTTTTTCCATCTGATCCACTAAAATATTTATTACTCTTCCCTGTAAAGCCCCATCTTGGATTTTCCGAGTCTTCTCTGTAATTGTGACTTTTCCAGACTTTTCCATGTGGTCTTGGAGACCTCCCTGCATGTGAATCGGTTTCCTTCATGTTTGGTAGGAGCCTCCTGCCAAGCATTCAGGGCGGTCTGTGCCTAAGCCCAGGTTAGTGATCCGTGTGCCCATCCTTGCAAGTGGAGCTGGCGCCTTGGGCACGTGTCCCAGGAGGATCGCCTCCGGACAGGGCCCGGCACAGGCCGCCCTCCTGGCGGCTCCGGGAAAGCAGATATCTGACAGCAGGGCTCATGCCGATCCACGTGCAGGTGGGGAAGGATGGGGGAAAGGGCACAGGGAAGCGTGAGGGTTTGATTCTCTTTGGGTGCGAGAGCTGCTGAACGCTGCCGAGGTTCCTGACCGGAGCTCTCCTCGTGCTTCGCCCTGTGGGCCCCGCAAATGGAAGTGCCTCTTGTTTATTTATTCCTTTATTTATTTCTGCTGCCATGTTGCTTTGTTTTTCTCCAACACAAGGTGTAAATTGAAATGGAGGCCAAAAAAGAAAAAAAAAAAAAATTGCACATTCCAGTTTTCACTCGGCAATTACTATGGATTAAGCAGGGAGACGTATCTGTGTACACACTGCTGCCCTTCCATTTTGGTCTGTTTGGTTTTCAGGTTTGGTTTTCAAATCTTCAGGTTTGGTCTCCCAACCTGAAGGATTCATGTGCCAGCAAATTAGTCCTCTCTCTCACACCAGAACTGTAGGAGTGAAGAAGATAAACGCACCTGACAGAACGATGGAACAAAAACGTAGAACCACTCTTTGTCTTCTGCTCATGGGGAAGAATTACGTTAGTTTTGTATTTCTCCTAAAGTCTGTGTCTTGCTTAGTGGAGACAGTGGCTATCTCTCTGAAAGCAACTGATTAAAAAAACGAATTTAAATACATGGACGTATTGAACTGAGCTTACTACTCAGTTTTTTACTCCAAGTGCAGGTGAAATTGATAAACTGCTCAGAGAGGTCATCTTGATCATCTGTGAGGTGAGTGAGCTGCTTAATGGCATTTAACTTCTCCTGCACAGGAATTAGTTCTGAAGGGACTGTGTGATAAAGACGTCTGCAGACTTGAGAGGCTTCCTATTGATGGAAATGTATCTCCAAAATGAATCAAGTCATTAAAAACATATGTACGTGTTTACAGCGTGCTTCATTGTTTAAAATAGTCACCTAGTTATTGTCAGGAGAGAGAGACGCCAGAGAAATTGGTTTCTGTTCAAATATACAAACAGGTGGAGTGACCCGAAATGCATTCAAGATTTTAAATCTTCAATATTTTGTATGTCTGAGGAATTTCTTTGTGCAGTGGCACATTCTGTATGCAGTGGATGTTTTCATATCATTATATGTATTAGATACATATTTATTCCAAGTTCAAATAAGTATTTTCTCATGATATGGGGATGCTGGTGTGGTGATATATGCAGATAATTGAATTTGCCTATCTAAAATTGATTTTTTTTGAGGTCTCTGCTTGCATCCACTCTGAAATAGGCCTCCCATCTATATAGATTGATTGTGCATCAAATGATACATGCTGGTATTCAGGAATTCCACTGAGATTTTAAATAACTTTCTTTTTTCTTTTTTCTCTTGCTTTAGCACAGGCGGTCACCAGGGGAAAAAAGTAACCATCATTCAGAGCCTGTCTTCTGTTCCTTAATTTAATTGTTGGCTTTTATGAGAGCTTAGTTCCTGTAGCTGCATGTCTGCTTTTGCTTTTTTTGTCGTTTTGTTCTTTTTTCCTTCCCTAGCCACGATTTTATCATGTAGGCTAGGATGCAAATTTGTTTCAATTGCTTTGGAAAAAGAAATTAATAGGTTCTGAAACAGCGCTTTTGATCAGATGAAGCATCTCATAGCGCTTGCACTCTCAGATTTCTGTGTAGTGTTTGCACAGAATATTGGATGCACTCGAGGTCAATTTGCTGTTGTATAAAAGATAGCACTGAAATGGATTTGGGAGGGTTTGGGGGGGAAGGGGAGAGTGCAGCAGAAAATGGGCTCAACAGAGGTAGTTAATGCTTCCTATGGAAGGCGAATGGAGTCAGCTGTGGTAATTTCTATGCAGTAAATGGGCTTGGGGAGTCAAAGGTGTTAATGTGACCCTGTCATTACACAGCACTCCTTGGAAAAGGAAGCTTTGAGGTTCCCACAGAGAGATCTCGGCCTGCATATTTCCATGGCAACTGCCATCGTTTAAACATTTATAACCTTTGATTAAAGATACAAAAAAGAGGGGAAAACCTTTTAAACGTTACAAATGTAAAGCTTTAGCTAGGGCTTTCATTTTAACAATATCCCTTATTTACATTCCTTGGTGTGTAGAGGTTTATACGGATCACAGCTGTCCCTTCCCCGTTCTGTAGGCTTTGAGATGACATTTTGGGGCAAATGCAGCGTTCTGGAGATAGCACTCTGACTTTGATCTTAGCTGCACTGGCATAACCTCACCAATTCGGTTACTGTTTATTTACATTAGTGTATTTTACCCCCAAATTATACTTGCAGGCAATTTGTACGAGGAGATTTGTCTCTCTGATAAAAGGCTTTAAAGAAAATGGCCATTTCTGTTTTGAAGAGAGCTTAAAGAACAGCAACATCGTATACACCCCAAATTATACCCTCTTGAGCTGTAAAAAGGCTGGTACACGGGAGTCTAAAGCTAGTGGGAAGACTGGATATTTCTGCAGAAACTGAGGCTTGTTGCCATCTTGAACTATGTAGAAGGACATGTTCCTGCTTTCCATGTCTTCCTCCTCCTGTCCCACAACATGTGTGTCCTTCGTGTTCCACCGCATGCTATGGTGCCACGTAACAGGGCTCGGAAGGCAATGCTCTCCCTTCAGGTCATGTATCCTCAAGCGCAATGCTCAGGTACTGCATTATGTGCTTTCTGGGAAATTACTATTGCTAGAAAGCAATGGAATTTGGAGGAGAACTTGAAAACTTTTCCCTTTTTGGTAAGTTTTCTTTCTTGTACTCCTTTTTGCCACACACCACCATTTTCAAAGGATTACTGTGGAAATGGAGAAGATACTGAAGGTGATAGTAGATTTCATGGATATGCTATTTAAAATTGTGTCAGGACTAGGACAGTGGGCCTGAAGGGGACTGAGATCCATTTCTTTTGTACTTTGGGCAACTAAAGTTTGGTTAGGAATTGTAGCAGAGGAGAATAAGAATAGTGTGGCTGACTTAGATTGAAGTTCACAGGTGTAATGGATTTTTTTTTTTTTTGTAGAATTGCATGCTACATTTCTTCAGCCCTTTACTTTTTAGAGGACAAGTCTAGGATGCCTAATGGCTGCAACCTGGTTGATTACATGGTGAGGGGGAGGTGAAGGCTGCCAAACAGAATTCAACTACTGCAAATATTTTGTCTTATCCAAGTTCTGAAGGATGTGCATTGTATACTATTAATAGCTTCATGTGCCGGTTCTTTTGGGAACATAAGGGGGTTTTGTGCTGCTGCTTTCCCCAAGGAATTTTAAGAGACGATTTTCATCACTGAAAGATCTGGTTGGTTATTGTACAAAGGTAATGAAGGCTACACAAAAGAAACTGAGAAGTTCATGATAACTAAATATTTATGCAGATGGACTCTGTGATGGAGGAAGATTTAAAAAGAGAAAGAAAAATTAGAGAGGAAAGGATATTTCATCCGTGCTGGATGCTGGCTATGGACATTATTGTTATTCATCCATGCAATTCTGGAGTTGAGGTTAGTTTTCACTAGCTGTTGAAATATGAGATAGTACCTCTGGCTACTCTTGTGAAATGAGAACAATATATTTTCTGGTGGCAAATTGCCTGTTTGGGATGTGAACTTGCATTTGGATGGTAGAAAATATGGAAGGCATCACGATATCAGGAGTGTAAGTGGGGAAAAAAGCACCTTCTGGGATAGCTACTGTGTTCTCCACCACTTTTGGAAGGCAGAATTCAGTCTCTACCTGAATAGTCAGAGGGGGAGGAGGTCTGTGCGGTGCAGTCTTGTCCTTAATAAGGATACTATGCAACTGCATGGTGTCCTGTATCAAGAAACAACCCAGGGTTGATTGTGCAGCTTTTGTACCAGTGTGCACAGTTCAATCTTCTGCATTCTTATATTGCATTTTGTATATTTGCTTATGCAGTATATTAAAGGACTTGTTATAGGTGCATGTTTTGCAACAGTGATGCCTTCATGGGCATCACTGGGAGGACTTTGCCGCTAGGATTGTGCATATAAGAACCTTTGAGTGTTAAAATAATTCCCGTTTTTTTTCTGTTATCCAAATTTAAAAGATATTATGCTTCAGAGGACTTTTTGGGGTTTTCCGAGCCCTCCCTTTCATTTTCTACCTTTAGCCCCCAATTTTTTTTTTAAACCTATCATCATCTGTTCCGCAGCTGAAGTTGGTTTTTGTGAAAGCCCTTGATGAATCCCGAATGTTTCTCCCCTTCTGGGGGTGCATGGACGGAGGAGCCCTGTCATGAAAGGAGCGTGATTGGGGCTTGCATGTTGTGAGGAAGGGCTGGAGAGGCTTTGGGGCCCTGTCCTCCCGCGAATGGGGATGCTCCCTCAGGGTGTGTTTGGGGGCAGGAGCCCTGCTGGTGAATGGGGAGCCTAAATTTCCTGAGAAAGTTGCAGTTTCTGGTGTGTGGGCCGAGCGCTGTCGCGTGGGCCTCCTGCTTTAGCGTCACCTCTGCAGACTTGGGCGGCCCTGGTTCGTAGTCTGCAGAGCTGCTGTGATATAAACCTTAAAGGGAAGGCCTTAATGTGGTCGGTGTGGGACGTGTTGTGCCTGGGGAGGGTTTGTAGGGATGTGTTGGGGGCTCGTGTTGTGGTGCCTGCGTGAGCTCCACGGCCAAACATTCCCTGTGTCCCTCAGTGCGGCCTGCGAGGGGCCTGGCGCTCCCCTGCCTTGATGTTTGTCCCTACTGCTCCCTAATGCCCTGCTTACATTAATGTCCGGCTTTATTAGTGTCAGGTGAGTGTGTGTCCCTGAGAGGTTGGTCAGGCAGGTCCAGATCTGTGAATCAAATCGCCCCGAGACTTGTCAGAGTAAGGGTTCCTGTTTAGTGAGCTGGCTGAGGTATAAGGTGCTATTGTGACACCTTTTATTTTTAGCCACAGTTAAACAATTGCACATGGAGGCTGAAATAACCATTAGGTCAAGCTTCCTTACCACCTATGTAAAACAGATTCCAGACATGTATCCAGTTACATGCATGAAGTGCTGGTGAGATGCTGAAAGTCACGCTACTGCTGCTCCCAGGATCAGCAGTGAGGAAGATCTGCGCTCTGGGGGCTTTTTTGTTTTTCCCTAGTGTTCAATTATGTAGTGAACTGTTTTGTTAGCTTGTTTTTAATATATTCCACAATTAAAGTTTTAAACAGTATTTCGGGAGCCTGAGAACTTGTTTCACAAGATTAAAATTTGCAGCTAGTCGTGTTGGTACGTCTGCGCAGGAGCCTTGTGAGGATTTGTCTCCATGAACTGTTTGATCGCTGGGAGAGCAGCAGGGAGTGAGCTCCAAGTAAGTGTTACCTGTAGAAATGTTCCAGAGGCAGCCGGGAGGGCGGAACTGAGCTCTCCACAGATGAAGGATCTTGCAAGGTGCCCAGCTTCAGACCCCTTGGAGCTCTCGTGATCCCAACACACGAGCCCAGCTGGAAAGGTGCTGCAGCAGCTCCGGATTGTGCGGATCACAACTTCAGGGAAGTGACTGATTCCTGTAGATCCTGGAGCCTGTTTGGTTTAAGC
>JAUBOD010000663.1:1719770-1739990 GCA_032353885.1 Nothura maculosa
AAACGTTTTATTTTCTTAGATGTCTGTGTAGGGTCGTGATTGTGCCGTTGACTTCAAAAGTTCTTCATGTGTGATCAAAGGGTTTCAGCCAGCCTTCGGAGACCCTCCTTTCCGTGCTGAAATCCTTTCTGACTGCCTGTATTTTATAAAGATGTTCAAATCCTGCCCCTGACTACACATGCTGCAAAATTGTAAATGTGGTTTTGATATTGAGATGCTCTATTTAATTATCTGGGCAATACTGTATTAACTCTGGCTCTTGAATTTAATCATCTTGGCTCAACTGTTTTACTTTGGCTCTTTATCTGTTGCCACCTGTGGATGTTCCCTGCCCCTCAGACTGAAGAACCTTCAGTTAAATTTAAAGTTAGTTAAATATTGACAGTAAGGTCATAGGCATGTTAGAGACCGTGCTAGATGATTTTCCAATACTGGCATACACTAATATCCTTACAGGAAGGCAGAAAAGGAAATTGTATTTCTGTGATTTTGGTTGTGTTAGTACCCATGGATTTCATCACATAGGGAGGATGGGCAAATCTCAAAAAGTCTTCTTTTTCTTTTTTTTTCAGAAAAACACATTAATAAAACTATTTGTGCTGTTGTGAGCAAGAACAATGTTAGGTGTGAACTCTTGGTACAGAAAACAATGTTATTGTTTCCTGCCTTGTGTTAGGTATATGAATGTGAAGGCTGAAATAGTAGTAAGAATGGATGATTCAATTGCTTTGAATTAAAAGCAAAAAGCAGAAGTAAAACATGTTAGGTTTAAAAGTGTGTGTTTCCTTTATTTCAAAATAATTAAAAAAAAGCTGTGGATTTTTAAAAAGGATTTTTAAAGCTGTGTACATTACTTCAGATTTAGAATTAAGACTTTATTAAAAAATAAAGCCTGTTTTAATCTAAATTTTAATATTAGACTTTTCAGGCATGTAGAGCCTCTTGGGTTTAGATCAAAGTGAGTATTTTTGTTATGTTAATGAGCTGATATGTGTAGCATTTCTAACGCTAAAGGCAGTAGAATTGTGTAGAAAGTGACTCAATTTCTAGCACAGTAATATGTAACAAATGCGTATGGAGCCGTCTGCGCCTGGTGTGAATTACGGGGCACAAATAACCATGTGGCTTCGGTAAGACGGGTCTGGAAAACTTGTGCCAGCAGCGGGACACATGCAAAGGGTTAAGGAAAAGGAGTGAGTGATGGGTGATATCATGTACAGCAACAACGGATTTGGAGCTTAGTGTTGGTGTTTTCTGGGCCTTATCGTGATTCCTGATGTTTGTACAACAGTCTTTCAAAATTTCGTGTTTCTTTCACCCCCGAGGTTCCTGGCAGGGGTGTGCAGTGGGAGGGCAAGTGCTGTGCTGTTTTCCAAAGTACGCAGCACAACACGAGCTCCTGCTAAGACGCTCAGTAGCTTTGATGCCAGCCCGTGAGCTGCTTGCAGCGGTAAAGTATCCCTACTTGTTTCGGGATTGGAGTTTCTGGTGGGAGAATATTGCAGTTCATTAATGCAGCTGAGTGTTGGCAGGGGAGGTTTTGGAATAATTACGGACTTTGACTGTAATTCTCCACTTAGCTGTTTGGCAGGAGGACAGAACAACTTGATTAACAATTCAGCTGCTCAAGTTTTTCCATCTGTGAGGGTCACGCGTAACAGAAGTCTAGCTGAGAAATCAGTAGAAAGGGGGAAAAATGTGGCTGAAGTGAGAAGATCAGTAAAAAGCCTTGAAGTTTTGGCCATCTGCAGAATCCAAAACATGTTTGTGATTCTTAGTGCGTGTTGTGCAACAGCGATCTCGGCGCGTGGAGGGGTTACACAGACGTGTGCCTCATACAGGGGTACGCTGGTTAATCAAGGAATTCCTGTTCACACTAGAACAGTGTGAACAGGAAACTGTTAAAACGTGTATTTATTTATTCATTTTCAGTAGCACTTCCTCTTCGTCATCCTCGCATCTGTTTAGGCTGCTATGCTTTGCTTTTCTGCTTCTTGCATTTGTCTTACGTGCCTTAGGAATGCAAAGTGTTTTTAATTTATAATCTTTCGAAGCAAGGATTTTTCTTTCTCTAGTTTAAAGCCGATTACTCTTTAACCTGTTTTTCAAAGTTTATATGAAGAGGTTTAAAGGTTTCTGTGTCACTGTGACATGGGATGGACTAAGGGCAATTCAAGCTCCAGTAGATAATGAAAATGTGATCTTTTAAAAATTTCAGTGCAACAGGAAAGACAGAAAGCTGAGTTTTAGCTGGATCTTCTTGACAGACTGTGGAGGAGGAAGAGGAAGATGCTGTCAAATAGTAGTCCTGAAATTTCTTCACAGCAACACAAGGCTTAGGTTTCTCTAGCACTGCAAAATCAATTCTCTTGGTACAGAGAGAAAAAGCAGAATCGGGGAAGGAAAAAAACAGTGTTTGCCATTTTCTCAATTAATAATTTCCATTTCCTGCAAAAACCTGAATCCATCGGAAGCAAGTGTAATTGATGGTTTTACTGCACTGCTGCCATTGTATTCTATGTTAAGTGTTGTATAAACACTCCTGGGAGTTGTAGTCCCCCCTTTTTTGGGGAGAAGGCAGGGAGAAGTTCACAGAATAATGTGAAACAGCAGGAACGCGGACCTGAGAGCTGTAGGGGAGGCAGAACCTACAGGAGAGGGAGGTTAAAGATGAGCCCTGTGGTTTAATTACATGGGGTTGTTTAAATGTGCCTTTTTGACTGCGTTGCTGTGTTACTGCGAGCGTGTACATGGAATATCTGGGGAGACAAAGAGGGTGCCGAGTGTGTGTTTATTAAAGGAGCTTCAAGACCAAGGGGCTCGGCGAGGCAGGGAATGTAGCCAGCGGGGCTGGCGTCTGGCCCAGGCTGATCCGCGTGGCTTCAAGTGTCACACACCAAGAGCAGCTCGCAGGGAGGAAAGTGAGGCCCTCCCTAAGGACACAAAATTATCCATGGGGGGGATTTAATAATGGGATTTAAGCCGTCATATCCCATTGCAGACAATGGGCTGAGCAGCTCCTCTAAAATGAGCATGAGGAGGATGGGGCTTTGGTTTTCTTCGTCAGCAAGCGTGCAAGGTGGATAAAAGAAGGCGACTGGTTTAGCGAGGAACTGACCCGTGCAGTTTGCAGGTGCTGACAGTTTGTCCCAGAATGAAGGAGCAGCATGTGGGATTGCTCTGGTGGAACTCGAAACTGTGCTACTTCTGATTCACCTATTTCCCTTCCTGGTATGCCAGCTACTTCATTGACATCATAGACATCCTTTCATATTTGTGTTAACTAACAGTAAAAAAAGTATATTGCAGTTACTAGCATAGCCTTATAATTATTTTCCCTCTTTGCAGTTTGCTAAGAAATATATATTTGGATTTATTTTCTGAGGTATTTCTGCAGCTTTTGTTGCGAATTTTCCTCAGTTTTGTAAATAGGCTGTAGTCGCCTGGCTATCCTGCCTGTCTCAAGGCGTAAGAAGTTACAGAATTATTTTTTGCTGGTTGCCATGTTCACACCATGGTGGCAATTTAAAGATGACACGATTATTGCTTGCATATATATACATTATAAAATATATAGTATTGTTTTATACACATATATATGTATATATATGTGTATAAAACTATTTTATATACATATATATAATATATATTTATATGTATATAAAACAATACAGTGTCCTGAGTTGCTTTCTACTAATGGCTTTTCCGCAGGGTTTGTTTGCAGGCTGGACAGACTGACCATGGTCAGTATTGATAAGCTAAACCCTCGCAGGCAGCTGGCTTAAGCATGTGAAATGTGGTGGGGTTTGTGCTTTGGGTTTTGGTGCGGGGGGCCCTGTAGGAATAAGGGTCCCTCATTAGGGCCGTTTAAAGCCCTGGTTATTTTTTTAAGTATCTGATTTTAAACAGCACAGGGGTTTTCATGGAGCAGGCTGCTGCCCTGCTGTCATTCTCAGACTCATTACCCAGTGACAAAATGCAGTCTGCAGCCGGCTGCTCAAGGCAACCTTTTGCTGCAGCCTTTGTGAAGGAGCTGTGAGAACAGCTGTGCAGCTCAGGCTGCAGGTGAGAAATTAATTTTCCAGTTATTTTGTAAGTCTGCCTAAGTTGAAAGCTCATTTAAAGGTTTCTTTATCAATTAAATTAGTTGTCACAATAGGGAATTATATAGTAGCAGAACAAAATAATTGCCTCGGCTTTTAAAATGCTATAATTTAGGCTCTTCAAATGGAAGAGGCTATATGGTATTGTCACTCTTGACTGGCTGATTTCATTAACATCAGAGACATCCTTTCATATTTGTGTTAACTAACAGTAAAAATATTAGAATTACTCAACAGATTGACTTTTCTTCATTTGACTGTGAGTCATAATAGCCTCTATGAGGGTTAATTGTAAATTTTCTTGGTTTTATATGCGTGCATGGAGAGATTTCTCTTCCTCTGTCTAGTTTTCCTAATTTCTGTGGTGCTCTTGAGCTCGTGGTTGTAGTTTGAGAGCATTCAGGTGAACTTGGGTGTGGACAGAAATGCTTCAGCAGGTTCTTCAGTATTGTGATAGGACCTTTCAGGAAGTCTGTGTATAAATATCATGTTGTTTCCACATGCTGGAGAGTTTAAATAGGAAGGATTAACTAACTCGGTAAATAAAAACACATGCTTTGGTGCACGCGTTGTGTGCATTGTAGTGAATGTGCTGTGGCTCTGTTGACACAGCTAGCGTACTAAGATGTGGTTGGAGCCTTGGACTTCATTTCAAAGACACCAAACTCTGAAGTGACCTATATGTAGTTTACACAGAATGAGCTGTGCTGGTGTACGTCACTGACAGCTGAAATCTGTGGTGTTTCCTTTCCAAAGAATAACCATTCTCATCCTGGAAGAGTAAATGGAGAGGGGTGAATACTAGTTGTGGTTGTACTGTATAATACAGTATTAGATTTCTCTTGTTATTGTTTTGTTGTTAAATAATGGTTTTAAAACTAAAGTTATGAAAAATATTGCATAATTAGTGTGTACTTCCATGTTTTTGCACTTTTTTGATTGGAGCACACCTAGACTGTCAGAATGACACAGGAGCTCCCTTAAAGAAATCTTTTTTTTTCCAATCTAAAAATCAGTAGGATGCTATTTGCAAATAACTAAGTAATAAAAGGCAAAGCAAAAATAAAACCTTATTTTTAGAAGACATAAAAATAATCTTTCTGTCCTAAAAAAATCTTTTCCTTACAATGTGCCATTATGAAGTATTTAAAGGATCTTATTGCTCGTTATTAGTAATGATGCGTTGTCTAATAAGAAGTGGAGAAAGCAAAATGGGAGGGGAATTTGTATTTAGATAGATACTTTCTTTTTTTAATACATTGCTATATGTGTTTCATCACCTCGGTTGATGTCTATATCTGTCTGTTAATCATGTAACGCAAAGAAGTAGAAGCAAGAAATGAGGATGTCTTTCTTTTTTTTCATTTGTTGTTTCATGGCTTGACGTTTGGTGGTGTCCGACACTTGTCTGGTGCTGTCTGATGTTTTAATGTCTTAAAATGACTTTTCACCTCTACTGAAAATGATACCTATATCTGTGTGCATCTATTCTAGGGTCACTAGCAGATAGTAGACCAAAAAATAGAAAAACAAAACCCTCATCACATAGACAGAGGAAGATTTTCTTGATGAAGCAGATCAGTAAGTAATAAATGAGACTGCGCTGCACACAGAGGCACGCACCTCTCTTGGGGGAATTCACGTTTGTTGACAAGAGGGCTTTGCTGAGGAATACCACGATTGTATAAATTACTGTCACGAGTCAGGGCAGGACGGGGATGCTCTGACAGGAGAGTGTTGCCTGCTGCAGACCCAGGGAGGTCAGCTCGGCTCCGCAGGGACCCTCTCTCGGTGGCGAGACGCGGAGGCGACGTCCTCAGCAGGGCAGGAGAAGCCTCAACCACCGCCTGTGAAGGTGACCGTCCTGCTTTGGTCACGCATCGCACGAGTCCACACGGCTCCTCCGAGCTCAGCTTGGCCCTTTGGACTGCCGGGTATCGTGCAGTTGATGGTTCCCATGAGGGCTTTGCTGCTCGTGGTTTATTTTTGTTGGCGTGAGTGGCTGTTTCCTATCTCTTGGTGAGGGGTTTGTATAATACCTATTTATTTTGCTCCTGGGTAACGTCTGAAAACTGACATGTGGCATAATTTTTAGGAGTGGTAAGATGATAGCTTCCCTACTGGAGAACCCGTCTGTGGTGTCTTGCTTTGCGGTTGGAGCCGTATTCTCTGCTTCCTGTCCGGATCTGTATCCGTGCCTGCTTTCTCAATTCCCTAAATCTAATCAGATGCCACATGACCAGTGTCTTGAATAACTCTCTCTTTCTAGGACCTGCTTTATTAATACATCTTAGCAGAACGCATCTGCCTGTTGCTTTTGTTCCTGCCCGTCGAGGTGCAAGCCCAGCCGTGCCCGGGCTTCGTAGGCCATGGAAAATGAGGGCAAACCCTGTGTGTACTGGTGCCCTGCTGCCCTCGTGGGTGCTGCTCCTATGTTGGCCTCTCAGGATGGCCCTCTCCATGCCAGAGCCCCTTCCTGTCCCATGAAAAATGGGAATTTCCTAATGGCCCATTGGAGAAGATTCATTAAAAGGCTTGACGGGTTGAGCAAGACGTCAAGGTGCAAAATTCATATGACTGATAGTAAGGGCAGGAGTGCACTGGCAGATTCAGAGTGGGCAGTATTCAGCTTTACTTTCTTATTGCTTTGTCAAGAGCTTAACTGTTCCAGTACAGTGAAGGGACCCTTTCTGCTGGTGTTTTTAACAATTATTCATGTAATTGTCAAATTCTAAGTCAAATAACTGACATCTGTTAGGAGAGAGGCTAACCCAAAGGGGGAAAATATCTAAGATTAGTTTTACTTTGTGCTTTGTTGACTAACGGCTTAACACAGTGCAGTAAAATGTAACGATTCCTGCATTTCAGAGAGTTGTGACAGTTTGGTATTGTTTTCTTGCCTAAACAAAGCAGCTATTGTTCTTCTTGTTGCTGTTTGCCTTCAACAGTATAATGTCCACAAGAACTGCTGTGAAACTAATGATGTCTTAAAAACAACAACAACAACAACAACAACAAAAAAAAACCCCAAAACAACAAACAAATGTTTGGGATTAATCCTGCCTCGCTCCAGCAGTGAGAACAAGGAGCAGATGGGGGTGTGAAGCCTTCACGGCCAACATGTCTTGTAAGACAACGCTGATGGCAAAGCCGCTCCGTGGCCTTCGCTTCCCGAGGTGCAAACAAGCAAGGGGCTTGAGGAGAATCCCGTGGCTGCGGCGCTCCGTTTTGTTCAACCCTCTGGGAAAGTTGCAGCGTAAGGAAACACTCAGCAAAGATGTTTGTTTCTCCGTGTTCCGCAGGACTTTGGGAGATAGCACGGTAATTATGAAGTTAAGTTACATGGACACATTAATACTCTGAGTAAATGCTCAGCTAGAAGGAAAAAGTTCAAAAAGCACAGCAAAGTTTGGTGCTTGTATTTGCCTAAAAGGGCAGTGGAAAGTGGAGAGTGTAACCTGACTTTCATGCGTGACAAGTCTTCTCTTTTTGTATTAAATCCTGCTTTAAACTTGAAAAGCATCAGTCAATTAAAAATGTTTGTACTTTCCTGAATCTTTTTTATTAAATATAAGTAATTATATTACTTGTACTCTGTTAATATATATTACAGAGCATAATATGTAATATATACTAATATATATTATTATAGGCAATTATAGTAATTACATTAATCATGTAAATATACGTTTTCTTGTCTGGAAAGCTGTTGGAGGACAGGATCCTGGAGGGCTCTTTTTGCTTGAAGCTCAGCTCTTAGGCCGAGGACACACAGGGAACAAGTTGAGCCTATTCCTTTGCCTTGAGAAGCTGTTGGTTACAGGCCTTGGGTCCTTGCACGTCTTGCAGGATCTTCCTTTAGCTTCACATTCCTGCTCGACAGAAGCAGGACTGTAAGGAAGCCCAGTGGAGATCCGTGCAAACTGAGGAAGTTTCCTGCAGTTTTCTTGCCGGTATGGGGTTAGCACATTGCATCCTGCAAGGATCGCTGTCCGCCCTCGGAGGCAGGCGTTTTTCCAGCCCCCTGTGGAGGGTGTTCAGCTCTCCTTCAGGAGTGCTCTCGCACTGGGCACTGGATTAATAGTCCCTGGTGCTCCCGGTGACTCTTCATATGAGAATTTCCTGTGCATTGAGGGAAAGAGTGACAGGGAAATCACCCCTGGGCCAGTGTGAATGGGGCTGCTTGTTGTGCCCGTGCCCACCGCTGCCCATGGGCCTGGGACCTTCCAGCTGCAGTGGGGATGGAGGGTCTAAAAACACCCACGTGCCTCCATCACAGCAGGTGCTCTAGGCACCAGAGCCACAGACTGATGCTCTTCCTTTGCCTCGGAGTGTCCCAGACAGCTTCAGATCCTGCCTCAAGTTTTAAGTGAGAGTTTTTTGAGGTCTGGCTTGCATGCAGAACATATAGTGTCTTGAGGCTGAAATTCTCTTCCCGTTAATTTGTTTTTACAATATATTGCTTTCCAGGCCTACCATGGGGTTTTTCTCCAACTGCGTTTTCCCATGAAGGCTCTTCATTATGTATAGTTTGGGGAGTTTGCTTTGCTTTGAGTTTATGTTATGTCAGTCTACTTGGGCTCACTTAGGCTGTAATTTATATTGTGTTGTAATTGCTGTTTATAAATTACACCTGCAGTATGCTAGAGGTTATCTAGAAATTGAAACATAAATAACATAACACATTGAAAGTGTGACACGTAAAATAAATGAGTACTAAGACATTTCTTTTGCATTACCTTTAAGTGTCTCTAATTAGGCAAAGAGAAGCAGAGAGAACATTTACAATTATGCTGTGCAAGGACTACTATGGAGAACCTGCACTGAAACGATTTGTGGTGAACAAAGCCAGACTTACAGGAGTGCAGCTTTGTGAAGAAGTCTTTAAAGGCCTTCTGAGCTTTCTAAGCTCTGCATGTACTCAGATAGAAACCAAGATTTTTTTTTTTCCTTAGAAAATTTAGGTCACGTCTAAGTAGAGCTGCTTGCTGATGATCTATAAGGCCTTACCCATTTTCCTTCTAAGACACGTGTGCACCGATAGTGGGTTTGGCTTCCGACTTGGGTAGAGCAATAGTGAGAAAAATCTGTGCTGCAATGTTGAAACTTTTTTTTTTGGTAGAGAGATGTATTTAAATAGAAGCATCCAGATGGCTGCTGTGATCTCCACTATATTTCACAGATATGAAGTCTTCTGAGTGCTGTGTAGGATTGTGAGGTTTTTCCTTTTAGCATAGTAGCACTTGGAGAAGCAGTAGTATCTGCAGAGGTAGGAAAATGAGTGGGTTGCTGCCCTAAATAAGGACTGTATAGGAGGGACTTGTTTACTACTGTTGCAGCTCAGCTACAACTTTCCTTGCTTCTGGGTCTTGCAGTTTCACACATCCTAGCAGTATTCTGCAAATAATGAAAAGTTAAGAGGGTTGGGAAAGCCTCTCGGAAACGAGCTGAGTTGTTTTGTAGAGGGTTTTGCAGAAGCTGCAGCCTTGGTGCCTCCTCTCAGGCCTGGGACAGCAGATTGTGATGCTGCAGAGAGAAAGCAGTCCCAGCGGAACCATAACCCTGGAAAAAATCATGGAAAAGTAACCCAGGCCTGCTGCTGGAGAAAAGCTTGCCGAAATAAGGACGTTGCTTTAACCCTTACATAACATGAGTTTTGGAATTACTGGGTGAAATTCCATGTCAGCCCAGGAATTTGTGCTCTCATCTTTTTTTCCCCTTTCAGAAAAAAGATCCCTCCTCATTTTAATGTTTCTAGAGATTGCAAAGGCTCCATGTCATCTTATTTGTTAGTTCCTCTTCACCTTTAAAATCTGCCTATTTCCAACTTTGTTTCTCTTCTATTTCTGGCTACTGGGTCATTTTAGAGCTTTATTAAATAAACATAGTGTTATTCAATAGCACCATCGTCTGTAAATAGTGGTCTGATAAATTCTCTGTCTGATTATACTGTAGTAGGTCCTTTTTTTTCCCCCCTTCAGGAAGCAGTCTACTATTAAAAGCATTGATCTGTACATTCTGTGCAAATGTCCACCATTTTTATTACTTCTCTTCTAGCAAATGGTATTGCAAGGTTGAAAGCCTTCAAGAATTGTAAAAGGAGATCATAGGAAAGACTTGGTGTCTGGGCAGAATTAGTTGTAAGTAAAGCTTGGTTGTTTTTTGTTGACTTGCTAAATGTTTTAAATATAATCCTGAATAACTTGTCATCTAAAAGCACAGACCTAGGAAAATAATCCTGATTGTTTGTTTTTAAGTAAATAATTAATTTTGCCGCTTTTAACTTTCTACAAGGGGACTGAAAGGAGAGCTGTGTGATCATGTTATTGAATGGACTAGTTAAAGAAAAAACCTAGGCGCTTTGCACTGTAACTAATATTATTGCCAAATAACCACAGGAAAGATTTTATTTTTACCTAGTGTGAGCAGGGACCTGCATTGGCTGCGTACTGCATGGAAGATGAAAACAGTGTTTAAGTACAGGTGGAGTAGGAATTTCTGAACCAGCAAGTGCAGCAGAACTCAAATTAAGCTTCGTGTTGCCTTTTAATTGCATGTTGGCGAGCGCAGGGCAGCGTGTGGGCTGGGGCCGCGCGGTCTGCGCCTCGCAGGCCGGTGCAGCTGGAAACAGCCTTCCCTTCGGCAGGCCTGGCCTCTTCCCTGGGCTTTCTGTGCTCCTGTGTGTACAGCAAGCAAGGGGACAGACTCTTCTCACTGGTGGCCAGTGACAGCACAAGGGGCAGTGGGCACAAGCTGAAACACAGGAGGTTCCATCTCCATATGAGGAGGAACTTCTTTCCTGTGAGGGTACCAGAGCCCTGGCACAGGCTGCCCAGGGCGGCTGTGGAGTCTCCTTCTCTGGAGATCTTCCAAACGCACCTGGATGCTGCCCTGTGCTCTGGGTGTCCCTGCTGGAGCAGGGGTTGGACTGGATGATCTCCAGAGGTCCCTTCCAACCTCAGCCCTTCTGTGATCCTGTGAAACCCTCCTGGGGCGGCAGGGCAGAGACGCGTCCCCTTGTGCAGCCCGTGTCCTGTGGTGGCTTTGGCAGCACTGGGCACAGCGGGATGCGGCTGTGGCGGCTGCCGTGCGGGTCCCTGGGGACATGAGGCCGCGCTGACGCTGCCAGTGGCCTTGCCCGTGGATGGACCTCAGCGATCAAGTAAATCCAATTGCCAAGGTCCTTGTATTGGAACAATAATTGTTTATCCAGCTTTTCATGAGATATGCTTTAGTCGCAGGGAGTGATGTGTGATTGTGGGGAAGGAGTTCCTAATGGAAGTGCTTTTACCCCCAGCATTGTGATATTTACTATAGAAAAAGTGTTCTGTCATACCAGCATTGAAGGAATCAAGGCTGGAAAGCAAGTAAATCACTTCTCAAGTAAACTTAAGAAGCAGAGAGCCGAGGAGTGTATATTCCTTTGCAAACCAACACTCGTTAGGCTGGAATGTTCCGTGGCTGGCGGCCTTGGAAGCAGAGGAGCCAGCTAGGAGTACCTTGGGCTGCTGCTGTGCCCAGGGCCTCCTTGGTGGGTGCTAGTGAAGGTGCAGGGTGCTGGAGGAGCAGGAAGCTGCTGCCCACACCGTTAGTGCTCCATCCTTCACAGCCTGCTGCGGCTGATGTGTTCGGATGGAGATCCCTGAGGGATGTGCATATGTAGCCTCAAGGGTGGCCTTTCGAGAAGGAAAAAGAAAAAAACAAAACGAAAACAAAACAAAAAACAAAAAAAAAACCCTTTTTTTGTGAAATAGGCCCTGCTTTTGGGCGCAGGTTGCCTTGGTGTGTACTCACGGGGATGCTGCGCTGAATGGGACGTGGTTGCTGTCTTCTCACCAGAATGCTCCCGTTTAAGGCGGGACGCGCTAATCCCTTCCTGCCCTCCCCCAATGTGAGGATCCCCATACGATCCCCTTTGCATTAGTTAGGCCTTCTGGGAAATACATGCAGAAATAAAAGGCTTTTCTATAGCCCTTTCTCCCTCTGGAATGCATAGAAAACAGCTCCTTGGATCTGGGCCACAAACTGGAGGCTTCATTTAAAAAAAAAAAAAAAACAAAAAAAACCCCTTATAATCCTGTGTGTATTACCAAGATAATTACAAATTGAGATATGGATACAGGATCTCACAGTATTTTCATTTTCCTAAGCATTCCATGGTCCTGATTTGCCAGCTGTATGCAGCGCTGAGGTTGGTTTCCAAAGGAGATAGTCCAAGCTCTTAGCTTTATGTCCCTCGTTAGTCCTTCATCTCTATTAGCACTGTGCATCTAGGCAGTTCGTAGTGTAAAGAGACTTTTCCTGAGGTTTCTGCAGTGTTTCAATGTGTCCTCAGCTGCCGATGGGACCCAGCCACTTTGCCCTAACCACAGCAGCGGGTGCCAGCTGCCTTGGGGTGGGTCTCCCTGTGTCCAGGACTCCCCGCGCGGGCCGGCCCAGCGGCGCTGGCGGTGACACGATTGCCCTCCATCCACCCAGCGCTGGGGCAGGGGCCGTGGTGCCGGCTGGGCCCGGGGGTGGGGGCTGAGGCGAGCATGGAGACCACAACGTGCTCTGTGCTGGACCCACAGCAGGTGTGGGGCTGAGCGTGGGCTGAGACCCATGCCATGTGGGCGGCGCGGCACGGCCATCTTGTCTCGCCTGACGGATCTGCTGGAGAAATGGGGTTGGCTTTCTCCCGGCTGTGATTGGGAATGGGGTTGGCTTTTACCCTGCTGTGATTGGGAATGGGCTTGGCTCTCTGCTCGCAGTGGTTACGTGTGGTGTCTGCCCGAGTGGCAGCACACGGTGCCTTGCTGTGAGTGAGCGCCTGTGCAGACACCCAGGTCCTGACTCACCCGTTGCTCTCTTGCCTAATTTGAAGGGCAATAGCGGAGTGTTTTACACAGATCAGGGGGTCTGAATCATCTCGTGTGAGGCGTGTGCTGCTTCCCTGGGCAGAGCCAGCACGCGGGGCTCAGCCTGGATTCTGCCTGCTCCGCTCCTGCTGCTCCTGTTGCTGCTGTGTGGTGCCCGCCAAGCGGCGCTGACTCAGGGTCCCATTGCGGGCTCAAGGTCCCATTGAGGGCAGCCCCATAGCCCCTCTTCGTGATGCGGCCCTGTGAGCAGCTTGGGCAGCCCCACACGGAAAGCGGCTGGCCTGGCTGGTCCGGCCAGCGAGAACACGGGTGAAACGCCGCGCGGTTCGCACTGTAGGTAGCCAGGGCATGAAAACAGCGTCAGCAAATTAGAGTGGGGGAATCTGACTGAAATGACAGTTTCTTTCAGCTGATAGAAAGTATTTCCTGAATATTGGCTGGCTTTCAGCTGTTGTTTGGTATAGAGTTGTAGGTTGTAGCGCTTGGCAGTCACTGAAGAAGAAAATTATTTTTAATTCCACGCCTCTCCCCGAAGCATGAGATTAAAATCTCCATGATGACAGGCTGTCAGGTTATCTTTTTCTCTTCCCCCTTTCCTCCCTCTGAGTTTTAGGATGAAATTGCTGAGGGCTTCAGCGTAGGAGACCTGTTACACGATGTCCTTTCGATGCTGACGTCTCTCCTTCATAGCTCAGTGTTTTCTCTACTCCTTGAATTCCATTTCAGCTCCATTTAATAACAACATCCAGTACAGTAATGTCTCTGGACAGCAGTTTCTTGAACTAGACTAGGTTTATTTTGTTTTCTCTCTGCTTTAATTGCAGGTTAACGATTCACCTTACTTGCTTGGACTCCTGTTTTCTCCATTGTGTGTGCTCTCAGCAGGTGGCATTTTCTTCTGCAGGTAGCATTGCTTCAAACATGGGCACTTCTCCTAGAATACAGCATTGAAACTGTGTTTTAATTATGAGCAGCAAGTCGCTGACTTTAATGTGGAATTGTCGCTTGGTAATGACTCTGCAGGCAAGCAGTGTCATGTTGCTGAACCATCTTGCTTTGGCAGTTCTTTATGTGACAATCAACGCAGGCTTTGTTGGGCCAATGGATTTAATGCAGAGCTAATTGTTAGGTAAGAAGGCTGAAAGCAAAAGTTGTAATCTGAATTTGAATATTTGTTAACTTTCTGTATGTTGCTGTGCTGCTTATAAAAGCAAGTATTACATAAGCAGATACAGGTAGCCATAGTTGGAGCCTTGTTGCTTTTGAACAGCAGAATAATTCTAAGAATAACATCTTAGAAACCATAACTGCTTAAAAATGGGCTCCTAATTTACTACTTGGTTTGAGGTTTGTATTTTTAGGCATACATAAACCTTTCTGTATCAGACTTTTGCATCGTATGGACAGAGGGCTATATTGCTTCCTCTGATCTTTTTTCCTGAAGGAAAGGATGCTGTAGGCATGATGAGTCTTGAATCTGTTTGCAGAATGCAGTGTGTCTAATCTCATTGAATCTGTGTTTATCTAGCACCTTAAACTTTTAATTGGCCAGGTCTATGTTCTTTACTCTGGTTATGTTTCAAATTATGCCTTAATCTGTGGCATCAGGTTTGGATACGGGGGAAGATGTTGGAACTTGTGAAGACTGATGTGAGCTGTGATTTTTCTCTACAAAAGGTATTTTTATATAGAGCAGGGAAACTGCTTATTTCCTTTGGAGTTTGAATTCTGCATTTTAGACCTTTGGAAAACAGAAAAGTGAGCTGTGGCACCTTCTTGTCCATACTGTATATGGAGAGTTTCCTTTGGAGTTGCATCAGGAATCACAAGCATTCACACACACACAAAATCATTTATGTGTTTCAGACCTTAATGTATTTAACCTTGTTATGTCAAGGAGCTTTTTCCTTGGAGAATGGACACTGTTCGTGTTTGGGCAGGAAGGGTGTACGTTGATTGGGTTTCTCTTAAGCTAGGAATGAGTTTTTTTAATATTAGTTGAAAAAGGAAAGAAAAAAAAGTTTGTCTGGCTGAAAAACTTGGGCAAAAACTTGGAGATTTAAATATAAATTAATATCTGTGTCCACATAGTCTTGTGTTTGGAAAAGAGAGTTGGCCCTTGTGTCAAACTAGTTGGTTAATCCATTTGTTCAGCATTGCTGGATACTTTTTAAGGTCCAGATAAGTTGTGTGGTTTAACATTGAACTAAAGCAGCACTTCTAAAAATAACAAAATTGTCTTGTATTATGTATTAATATTAGATGATAGCTGGTAAGCTTGTGTGTCACCCTCTTTTTTTTTTTTAGTAATCTGATGGCAATAGACCTTCCTTTCCCTTTTTCTGAGACAGAAATTTCCAGGTCTGTTTTGTGGGGATTCTGGCTTCTACATCAGTGTTGCCTCGTATGCCTCTCTACAACAAAGTGTCTCTGTGTTAAGAATTAAATTCTTCCAAGATCACGTTACCATGTTTGGAAGAAGTTTAATACAGCCTTTAGTGCTCTGCAGTGAGGATTTTTTTCTTTATTTTATAAAACTTTTGATGGGTATCTATTGCTTATGCATTTGTCTATTACTTGCTCATTTATTGCAGAGTAAATTGTCATAACTGCCTCTAATTATAAAAACAAAAAGCCAACTCCTGTGCACTGGAAAAATAAATCAAAAAGGGAAGAAGAAAGTGTTTATGGAAAAGTTATGCAGGGGAAATTAGTCTCACGCTTAGTTCGTAGCGTAATTCCCTGGATGCTGTCACTGGGAGTGGGTGCTCTGTCCTGGTCCCGCGGAGAGGTCTTTCCCATGTGTGCAGGGGCTGCGGCTGCTGGTGCTGGAGCCAGTGGGAATGGGCCCTCCTGGGGAGCTGCATGGTGACCAATGAAATTGTTAGCTCTTTTTGGTGTTTTTTTCCTTTTTTCTTTAACTTCTCAGCCTTACAATTTTTTGTTCTCCTAAGTACATGGAACCCCTACAACTACCTAGTCATAACACTACCCCGCCACTACCCCGCCTAGGCTCCTCTTGGGACCCCTGCAGCAATGGCCTACAATTTAAATCACTTTTGAATTTCATGTTTTTTACTTCAAAGTGCTTTCTCATGTCAATACTTGGAGTCTTGTCATGCAGCTTCCTGCTGCTTCTCCTGCCCTTCGTCCCTCTTTGCAGTTCCAGACCTTCTGCAAGAGGCTGAATTGCTTTGAGAAGACATTGTTGGTCTGCAGAAGCAGCACTGGGAGGCTCTGCGTGTCTAAACCATCCAGCTTTGTTTGCACTGTTAACCTTTGCCCACACTGTGATATTGGAAATGATTTATGTCAAGTTGTTCTGGTTTGTGTAACACAGGGCTGAAGTGAAGAAATGAATCGTTTGCTTAGCATAGCCCTTGTTTGGGCTAATGTTTAATAGGGAAGGAGTCACCACCTAAACCTGCTTTTTTATAAGGTATTTGCTTTTTCCATCATGGGAAAATGGGAACTTTTACTACTCCCTATTAATATCTACTACTTTATTTCTGGTGAAGAATTTTGGGTATCTCTATAAAAGCTAAAATTCAACATCTATACTTAATGGCATCCAAAAGCTGGTTAATAAGTAAGATGCTTTGGTAGGTGCTTTGTGTTCACCATGAAGAGGTAACAGAATCACCTGGGACAGTTGATGCTCTGTGACCATTAGCAAATGCTGCATCTAACTGAGGATTTCCTCTGCAGAATATGAGAGGTGTTACCTCTCCGGGCTCCCTACAGGTTATATCTTGAATTGGTTCTTCCCCTTGGTCACACTTTGGCGACTTGCTGGGCTTCCTTGAACATAATTCCTTATTTCTGATCTTTCCATTCTAGTGTGGCTGTGCTTTTCCCTGGAAGCACCGAGTTCTGTCACCTGCTTTTAGCTAAGAACGGTTGCCTGTATTGCTTAGGAGTCTTCTGGAATAGATGTGGTTCCTTTCCCATTGTGAAGCCTTTGATTCCATGTTGCATTCAACTGCAGAATTGCAATTATGTTATTTATATCTTAAATTCCAAAAAAAAAAAAAAAAAAAGCCCATCAAACCATCGGGACAAGTCATTGAAAACAAGATGCTCTTTCTCTGGCGCCGCTGGCGCCTTCCTCCCCATCAGTGAACAAGGCCCTTGTGTCCCACAGGCTGTCCCGGCTGCTTCCCGGCGGGATAGGGGCTCCGGCCACCCCCTCAGCGATGGGAGACGCCGGTGCCTTTGGTGCCGTCTCCTCCCGCCTGGCTTTGCCGATCCTGGTGTTTTGTCTTCCTCCTGTTCAGGTGGTGCTCGCTCGGGAGGAGGATGCGACATTCCTCATGACCTGAAGAGGGTGGGTTCAGATTATTATTAATTCAGGTTGTTTTAGCTTTGCTGGCTTGTACTGAATAGAAGGGAATGAAGGAAGTGAGTCAAAGGTTTAATTTTAATAATGCTATTTTCTGTCTTTCCTCTCTGGAAGTTGTGTGTGTGTGTGTGTGTGTGTGTGTGTGTGTGTGTGTGTGTGTGTGTGTGTGTGTGTGTGAGCTGAAGGGAATAAGGTCATGAAAGGGTTTTTGTTGCATTTCAGTAGCGGGAAAATTGGACTCAGCCTCTTGGAGGAATACGTGTGTTCATAGGATGGCTCTGAAACAACTGTCAGAGGCTGTGCCAGGCGTTGCGTGCTGATCCAAGTTGTGTCACTGGAAAAATCTGTTGTTGATTGTCTCGGTAGCTGATCCCGGGGCTGCGCTTGGCAGCGGCAGCTCTGCTGCCCCAGCCCCAGCTCCTTTCCCACGTGAAGCCCTGGCCAGAAACAGGATGCAGAGGTGCTTCAAAATGAGTATGTGTCTGTATGCACACACACGTCTATATATAAATGTTTACACAGAGAGATCTATGTATTTTCCTTCCCACTGTTTTTGTGCTGATCTGGCTGAACTTGCATCGCTTCGGAAAGATCTCACTGTGCAGAAACAACAGTTAGAAGTGGTTGAAATAAAAGGAGAGCATGAAAGCTTTACCCATGGTGTTCCAAATGAAAGTATCTGTATCTTACGAAGGCAGGTGCTTGCTGGTAGCTGCAGTGGCTTCTCCCTCCTTGTGCTGCTGCTGGCTGAAGTGCTGCTGTAAGACAGGGACAGGCCGGTGTAGGGGGGTCCCCCAGTCCCTGCAGGACCTGCCACCCCATGGTGGACGTTACCTGAAGGGCTCCCAAAAGGCCAACGTTGGGGTATCATGCAAGGAACAAGCTCCTTATCTCTCCCTGGGAACTCGCTGCAGGGTGACCTGCTCTGGAGGTCTGGAATTCAGCTCTCATCCGGCTGTAGTTGGGAAGATCAGATCCAGGACAGCCGCTGGCTGAATATCTCATAGAAGAGCTTGAAGGCCACTGTGAAGGGCTGGTGTGCAAGGCTTTGCAATAGGTGACCTGCAGTGAGCTCCCTGGGAGTGATTTTTCCAGTCTGTGGTGATTGCAACACAACATAATGCAGTTGTCCGAGCTCAGAGCGCAGCTTGGCTGCGGCTTCATCCCTTGGTTTGCGCTCATGGGGAAGCGTGTGGGATATCCACGGAGACTGGGAAGGAGAGTGCTGGAAAACATGGTTAGGTGGCTGTGTGGGGGAGGAATTCCAGGAGCTTTACCTGTGTGGTGTAACGTCAAATGGCAAGGTGCATGTGTTGATAACGGAGTGTGAAAAATGTAGCTGAGCCTTTAGCGTAAGGTAAAGGTAAATTAGGAAGCTTAAGGCAGTTAATTTCAGACTACTAATAAAGCACCCAATTTTTTAACAGAAAATTGTCTTCCACACCTGCAGCAAGCTGTAAGTTGGATTTTTTTTTGTTGATCTTTTCCTGCATTTTTCTAAGAAGAGTTTTCCACAGTAGCTGCTGTGTGCGAAGATTTGACAGTCTGTTTTCTAGGAGGGCAAACTGATTTCCAGGGACAGCCTTTGGCTTTGGAGCTGTGTGTGCTTTCATCTGTGTTCTCCTTCCTGTAAGAGCCGTATGTGTATAAATTGTTAGTTCTTTGTGGTTTTGTTTCTTTGCTTACCTCTTTTTCCCCCTGCAATTCGTGGTTGTGTGACCTGGGTTTGAGCTGTATCTTTATACTCTTCATCACTAGCGAGATTTGCCAGCAGGGACTTCGGGGTGTGGGTTTTACTCTACGCACACACTGACATACGCACACACAAGTCTTGCTGGTCCTTGGGAGCATTATAACTCACACCTACCTTTTTTACCTCCTTTTGGTTTATTTTGAAGGCAGTTCTTAAACCTCAGGGCACTGTTATTAAAGACATCATCTGTCATTTCCTTGAGGTTGTTATCGCTTGGAGACACTTGACACCAGCCAAGCAAAATCCATACTGCTGACTGAAAAACGTTTTCTTCCTACATGAATTCCTGAATCAACTGGGCCCATTGCATAACCTGACTGTAGCAGGCTGCAAATAGAGTAAATCACTAGTATTAAAGGCATTTTTTTTCCTACTCTATTATTTCTCTTGCTTCAGGGGTTTCTTTCTTTGATTTTTCTCTGTGGCTTTGGATCTTATTTCTTTTTCATCTTTTTATTCTTTGCAGGAGAATTGGTATGGAAGGTATTTATTTTGCTCGTTTGAGTTGGGCCTCCTGTTATGCCACATGTGTTTGTTATTTGTACTTAGTGCACTTAAAACATTTAGTTCAGACAGAATCTAAAGACACATTTCACTATGAATGTGAAAGGATTTTGTTTTTAAATATATATTATGTATAATATATCTACACACATAAAAAACCACCACAAGTTCAAAATCACCCTTAACTTCATTTTTATAAGGCTTCTCAGTTAATGTTTTGTAACATGTTGAGGTTTTTTTTCTTTTTTTAATTAAAAAATAAAGGTAATTATTTTGGAAGCAAACTCATTTATGAGATATTTGTCTCACAAATACCATATCTTCATGTCAGAATGTCATATTTGCTTGTTGAGAGAGGCTTTTGGTGCCAAGGTTTGTACCAGAGATAATTGCAAAGTGGTGTTATGTTCAGCTTGAAGTGATTGGCATGGTTTATTAGGGGGGAAGAGGGATGCTGTTGAGGGACTGAGTACAATACCAGTATTTTATTTATTTTTTCATGTTGATTGCCCGACCATCCTGTTTTGTTCTGTGGTTGCATATAGACTGACAATGGCTCTATTATGTTACAGAGCTTGAATGTGGGTAGCCTGATGGGCAGAGAAGTGTCAGCCTTAATTAACAGGGGGCCGTGGAGGGTCCCTTCCTCCTGCTGGAGCC
>JAUBOD010000663.1:1740090-1794673 GCA_032353885.1 Nothura maculosa
CCTGGAGCACCAGCCTACGGGAGGGTTCAGCTCTGCCATTAAAACCCTTCTGTACAAACTGTGCCCGCAGGAACCAGCCGTTTTGGCTCATGCCATTAGTGAATTTTGATTTAGCTGCTTTTCTGTATCAGGCTTAATTTCCAGTGTGCTGGGGAGATGTGGGCACACTTAGTGGTTTTTTTCATCACAGACCTCCAGTGTTTTCTTACTAGGATAATATCCTAGGTCTGAGTGAGTTTGGTGGCTGCAAAGCTTTCTCTGTGGGAGCCTGTGGTGGTTTATGTTTGTCGTGAGGTACAAGTATTTTTTAAGGCAAAATGCCATGAGTTTGTAATTCCAGGGTGCAAAGCGTAGAGAGTGAAGGTAAAAGATAAGGAGGTGCCCGTGTGTGGAGGTGTCAGCTGTTGTGTGCTCCCTGGCTGTGTTCTTGGTGGAAAGCAGCAGTTTGTGCCTGCAGCAGGGCTGGTGGCTGGGCCTGGTGTCCGTGTGAATGCAGCCGAGTTTGCCGAGCTGCAGAGGGCAGCTCCACTTACTCCTTCCACCCCTTCTTTCTCCAGCGTTTAGGATTTCCTGGTGAGAAAGTGGTTCTGATTTGGAAAGCACCGGAGGAGAACAGCCCTCTATTAAACACTGCTGTTTTCCAGAGCGCCCCTGCGAGGAGCCTCCTCCCTGCCCTGGATTTTGCTGTCTCGCCGTGCTGCTCGTGGCCCTGCGTGCGCCACGCGGATGGCTCTGCTCTGCTCCACTGTCCTGCAGGGCCCTTCCCCGCCGCCTCAGCCCCACATTCTACTGCTCCTCTCAGGCTCAAACAGAGCTGGAATGGGACGAGAGCAGCGGTGATGGGATTCGTGCAAGTCCTGCTGTTGGGAGCTCCAGGTGGCTTTTTGGTGCATCTGTTCCTGTCCTCGCCCGTGTACTGGCACCCTGCTGTAGATAAGTCTGTAGCTCGTGTGGTGGATGCATTTTGATCAGGTCACTGTGCACACATGTGTTGCTGTTCTAAAATACCCTCACACCTATTTGATTTGTGTCATGGAAGCACGGCGGTTGGCACTCAGATTCATCCACTCTCTAATACCAATGCGTGGCTCTTGGAGCGTGTGTTTTCCAGCCTTTATATATACTTCTCACCTTCAGTTCACTGGAGCTTAAATATGAGTTTAAATAGAGTTCACGTTAAAAGAAAATAGTGTTTGATGGTGCTTTCACCCTCGATCCCTGCAAAGTGGTCGAGGCCTCGTGTGCTGTGGCCCCACGAGGCTCCCCTTGGGGCTCCTGCAAACGCTCGAGGCAGATGCAGAGCAGCGAGTGGAAAGACGGACCCCTGCAAGTGCAAGTGGAGGCATCAGATGGATCAGTAGAAACCCTAGCATGTGAGGAACACGTCGAACAACTACAGATGGGTTTTTTGGGTGTCTCTAGTTGGTTTTCTCAACTTGTCAGAATTTCAGTCAAATCCTTAAAATTTTCTAAAGCTGCAGCTCTGGATGGTGTGTTTTATAGACAGATTTTTTTTTTCTTTCTGAAAAGCTGGAATTAAGTGAATTCTAACCTCTTCTCTGGGAGTAAAGCTTGGTCAGCCCATCAGTGAACTAGATGCAGAAGTTGATCAGGCTGGAAGGAGAGCAACCTGTCACATCCCCCCTTTCCTCTCAGACAAGGAATCTCTTTTGTTTTCAGTGATGAATGTCTTGGGGTTAACATAGCATTTGAATTTACTGCTTTCCTTCATCTTGGAGAGCAAGGGAAGACAAGCGTGCGCGCAGCTTTTGATCTTGCACGTTGGCATATGGGTCTCCTGGCCTGGTTTCTGCTGCTGCAGTGCTGCTCCAGGCAGTGCCAGCCCAGGGGCTGCATCGGATCCGTGGGTTTCGTTTTCCTTGTCTCTGTGGCTGTGACCTTCGGTCCCTCACCCTGCACTGAAGAGCTGCTCTCTGCTGCCCACCACTCTCTGTCCCTTTCTGTTCTTCTCATATTTTAGCAAGTTCCATTGCTCCACAGCCCTCGGTGCTCCAGATGAGCAACCCCTCGGGTTCTCCTTATGAGCAAGCTTCAAACAGTCGCTTGTTGATTTATGACCTCTTTAATCCTTGATAATACCAGTCAGGCATGAGACAATAAGGGGAGCGGGGGGAAAAAGTACATTACATGCACAGATGTGATTCAAGCCTGGAAAATATGGTTTTCCTTAGCTTGCTTTTACACATCCCAGTGTGGTACCATCCCAGCTGTCTCGAGCCTCAGAAGTGCTAACACAAGGAGCAGGATGGGTCCAAACTCTAACCCTTTTGTTTAGGACCCTAGTCTGAAAAGGAGGTGTGGGGAGAAATCCGTATTTCCTTTTGTCATATTGATACAGAGGCTGGTGCAGAGAAGGAGAGTTTTGTGTTTGGGTTAAAGCAGTGGATGCAGCTAATGCCCCATTTCCCGCTGAGCTGCGGAGCGTTCTGCTCCCTCGGGTAGGGAATGCCGCGTGTCACTCAGCACCCGTGGCACCTGCTTCGGCGCCTCCTGCTTGGTGCTCGTGACCCTCGGGTCTGCAGAAATCAAGAGATGCAGCTGGGGAGATGCAGCCGGCGTCTCCCACAGGGGGCACGTCGGGTCACTGAGGCCTTTGGCAGCCTCCTTTCCCGAGGCCTTGGCCTCGTGTGGCACCTGCCCCGAGAACCAGGTGCTGGTTCTTTGTGCGGGTTGGTTCAACCATCGCTGCAGCAGGCACCTGCTTCTGGAGAGCCCTGGCAGTGGGTGCAGAGGGGGCTGAATTGTGGCAAAGTGGACTAAATCACCGCAGTGCTGCGTCTGCTCTGCGCCCCCTGCTCCTACGGCAGAGGTGACCAACTGTGTGCCACAGGGCCACGCACTTTTGTGCTCTCCATGTGAGTACAAATCAAGGCCTTTGTTATGGAGAACACCAAGAGAAATAACGTAGTTTGAGATAAGTGTTTTTGTTTTCTATTGGAAGAAATTTGGCTTTGAGAGGAAAAGGTTTTTGGAATGTTGTTAAGTGCAAGTCTGAAACTTGTTTTTTGGGCTTTAATGCAGGAAAGTCAGAAAACCGGCTCGTGCTCCTGCTTCTCTCCCTGCGGATCTTTGGTAGGAGGTTCATGCTGATTCATGTGCAAATCCATACTGCAGAGCTGTGAATTGGGCGGTCCTAGTGTGCCAGGCCTATCTCCTATAGTAAGTAATATGGAGTAGGGATTCTTCCTCCCTCTTTAAGCCATAGCAGCTTAAATTGGCTACCAGAGGTATATTCTAGTTGGGTCGTACCCATTGCTACTGTTGTTTGAATTTTGGATCTGCTGGTTGGATAGGCTTCTTTGAAAACTAAATGTACATTTTTGACTTCGACATTAAGGTTATATGGCACTATAGCACTAAGGCTATTTAAATTGTGAATGAGATGCACAGCTTCCTTCACTGAATGTGTTACTAAATATCACATAAATGCTGCAAAGAAGTGTGATAACCATTTTTACATGCACGTTGCAGTTTACTGTTTGATCTCCTCTCTATAAAAGCATGAATATTGCCAAAGGTGTGGTCATCGATATAGATATCAATACATATACTGAAGTCTTTTCACATAGGTACAAGCACAACATTTGCAGTTTCTTTTCCTCCTGTGCCTTGTTTTGCTGTATGAAGGACTGCAGCCTTGGCGCCCCAGCCAGGGGTGTAGGAGAAGAGCCAGAGCAGAGGATAATGCCCTTGGAAGCTGCAGGACGGTGAGCGGGGGCCTGGTTGCAGTCCCCTTTGGAGCAGGGAGAGCGGAGGCTCCGTTTGGGAGAAGGTCGGCCAGAGCAAACTGCTTTAACTCTGCCATTCCAAGCACGTGGCAGACAGGCAACAAAACCTGTTTAGGGGATCAGTTACCTTCACAAGATGTGAGGTGGAAGCGAGTGGAGGCTGCTCTCCAGGCTCAAGGTAAATACTAGGCCAAAACCCAGTTCTTCTCGTGTGGTAGGTCTTGAGCTGAGGGTGCAGAAGGGAAATAAGCTCTTGTAGTTTCTTTATTTTTTTGTTCCTCAGTGCAAAACAGATAATCATTTTGCCTTTTCTGGAAAATTTTGTACTTTTTTTTTAGTGAGTGTGGAGGGAAGCTGTATTTATAGCTTGTTGTTATAAATGGCTTGTGGGGACGCGCAGTACCCTGAAGTGTTTCCTGCTTTGGAGGAAGCCCCCCCAGGTTCACAGGGGGCAGCTGGCGGGAGCGTTTCAGCGAGCTGGACGGCTCTTGTGTGGTCAACCACGTAAACATCAGCACTGTGAGCACTGAGCGTTCGCTACCTCACTACTCAGCTGTAACCAGGTCTTGTACCTTCAGTTTCCTCCACCCACCTGTCGGAAATTAAAAACCAAAACTCTGAGGTTTGGCTACCCCCTCTCCTTTATTAGTCTGAATATCCTGCTGAAAACAGAAAAATGTGTGGAGGGCTGTCAGGATGCGGATGAATTTCAAGGAGACCCTTTGAAGCTGGGCTATGTTTCTGCAGAAGAGTTTGTCTGTGGTGTGGAGAAGTGCAGAAGAGTTTGTCTGTGGTGTGGAGAAGTGTTTTATCCTTTCAGTACTTTCAGAATTCTGTGCCTTTATTGCTGTTTTCTGATTTTGATAAACATATTTTATATATATACATATATATATACATATATGTGTGTGTGTGTGTGTGTGTGTGTGTGTGTGTTTATGTCTTGCATTGGGAGGCAGTAGACTCAGCAGCAGGAAGGGGGGTTTCCTGCCGTAGCCTTCTGGTGCTGCATTTTTGATCCTCACGATGGTGAAATGCTCCCTCATCACAAATGAGGTATCAGACCTTGTTCTGAGCAAGAGGGCTGGAGCGCTGGTAGGTGAGAGCTCTGGTGCCCAGGCGCTGCTCTTGGCCTGTGCTCCCATCCCGGGAAGATTTGACTCTGCTCGAGCTGCGTAGCTGGTTTTACCTCTGTGTCTGGGTAAGGCCCTTCTGGCAGGTTGTCCAGGCCAGCCGAGAGGGAATTGCTGTCCAAGGAGAGAACGTTGTGTCCAGGGAAAGGTTTATCTACGGCATTAGTTGCAGGGCAGTTTGCAGAAGCACACACATGCATGTGCACAGAAACATAGATTTGCATCGTGGAGCAAATCCCTGTTTTTCCCCAAGTTGTTTTCCAAAGGGTAAATCCATAATATATGCGCATGTTACAAAAGGGTTTTGCACCAGACATCTCATTAACTGCTGTTGCTGCAGGAAACTTTGTGCTTAATTAGAATCAATATCTCTCACAACAAGAGAAGAAAATGACCTTGAAGGATTTTGAAGGATGAACTTTGGAAGTGCTGCTAGCTTTGTTTGGAGGCTTTCCCTCCATTCCTCTCACCCCTCCTTCCTCTGGTAAGTCTTGTATGCCCATAAAATACACATAAACAGCAATTTCTGTGGTGTGTGCTCCCCAGAGCAGCCGGGCAGTGCCAGTGTTTGATGAGAACAGGGGTATGGACACACAGCAGGTGAAGTTTGGGCACCCATTGGAGAGCCCCCTGGCACTGCCAGTCGAGCAGGGGTCCAGTTGGAGGGGCTTTCCCACAGCTCACCCCTCTGCTCCTCCTCCTTCCTGGTGGGAGCAACAGTCTGGATAAGGGGAGAGGGAAAGGAGGCCAGCGAGCAGCTCTCTCTGGGACTCAAGTTTTAGCCCATTTTTATGCTTTTTTTGAAGAAAACTGAATGCTGTGGTTGTGCTCCGTGTCCACGTAGACGTGTTTTAGCGATGCACGCTCCCGAAAATAGCCTTGCTCTACCCCAGGCCCAGCACGTCCGCGGGCAGGACCTTGGTCGCGTATTTGTGTCTGTTATTCTTTTTTGATGTTTTGCAAACATCTCGTAACAAAGGCTGTTAAAGCCACTCAGACATCTGTGCTGAATCACATTCAGCCCACTTATGTGAGCAAATGTTTCTACCCATTCACACAGTGAAATGTTAGCTATAAAGTCCAGGCTGTTCTGCCACAGAGATGAACTGCTTAATGTGGTTGTCCTTAAATAAATTCACTTAGCTTATTCTGACTCTGCCTTTTTTTTTCCCCATGAATGAAGAAATGATTACCGCGTTGCAAATTGGGGGTGGGTTTTTTGGGGGTTGTTTGAAGTGATGGAAATAATCTTTCACTGAACTGATGGAATTAACTTTTTCACTTGCCCTGTTTAGCCTTTTGCTAAATGCAAGATCTTTAAAAAGAAGGAAAAGGAAAAAGGGGCTTTGCACACATGCCCGTGTCAGTGTTGATTCGGGACGTGACAGTCACATCAGTGCTGAGATCTTCCTCACAGGCAGAAACAGCATTAGCCTGGGACGGAGAGGGCAGAAGGGTAGCAGTCCTGCCAACACTTATTTTCCCAGTGAAGAACATGGAAAATAAAGCTGCCCAGACACTGAACTGGTTTTCCTTTCCTGTGTCTCTGCCTGTTTGAACCATAACTTCTCATGCTGTCCACGGGCCCTGCTTGCAACCAAGTGCAAATGCTGCCCACGGGCAAGGAGTTAGTCGCTCTCCATGCGGCAGATGGGGATGTTTGTGCTCCAGCTCCCTCAAATCCCGGAGCAGGGCTGCTGTGCCGGGCTGCACGTCGCAGCCGGGACACTCTGCATTGTGGAAGGCGAAAAAGACAATCAGTACAAAACATCTCATTTCAAAGCAGTGATAAAATAAACCAGGCTGGTTAGCTGTCCTCTGCCACATCGTTATTTTGAAGAAGCTGAATTTAAAACAGTATTTGTAAACGTTAGCAGCCAGAGTCTTCCCTTCTAGGTAACAGAAGTGGTGTGTGCAGGGACTCCATTCCCTCGGGGAGCGGAGCCGGCTCCTGCCAGGAGAGCCAAGCGGCCGTGCCAGCGCCGTGCCGGGAGTGCTGCGCGCCAGGCGCCTGCACCACCGCTGCCCGCTGTCACCCGACATGGGATGTGCCACCAGCCCTTCCGAGCAGGCCGGCCCTTCAGTAACTTGGATGCGTTCTGATAGTCTTACGTGGACGCTGCTCAGAAGAGCCAGCAGCAGAACCTGCGATGCCTCCATGCGAGGAGGATGGAAGGGCTGTTCTAGCACAGATGACTTGGCAGCTACACCTCTTCTGCAGGATCGACTGTTTGGTTTGGGCTTCATCAGAGTATTTCAGGTTTAGGGTGAGTGAGAAGTGGACTGGGTTGTGCAGATGCAGCCAACCTTGCCGTTAGATTTATGGGACTGCTGCACACCAGCTGTAATGGGCGTCCTGTTCGTCTCTGCAAGGTGAATCTGTCAAGTCAGCAGTCATCTCTGCAGCAGAAACACCTCTGTGGTCCTCAAGAGGAAGGAAGCTTAAATGAAACTCACTATTTAAAATCCTATCTTAATAAGCAAAGAATATCAACAGAGAACAAAAACCGTAGCAAAACAAACAGCTGTAGAAGACCATTAGTGAAACAACTAAGGATTGTTTCTAATGGAAACAACTAATAAATGATCGGCCTGGAGTCGTGCTGTTGAGCTTGTGCTCTGTGTGCTCGTCAGTATCATGGGTGACTTGTGAGAAATGGGACAAAGCTACTGCCTTGAGGCAAGCAAGCTGCTCTGTAGGACACTTCAGTTCTCTATGGGGCCTTCCCCTGCTCTCTGAAATTTGAAGATCAGGCTTTTACAGTTTTAAAAAAGTATATTTATAAGACTTTTATAAGGCTATACTCAACAGTTTGCTAAAAAAAGGGCTAATGTGCAAAGTTAACCTGTTTATAAATAAGTAAGGTGACATACTTAAAGCTCCTGCATTCAGGTTATGCTTTCTTTTGATATTTTGTACTCTTGATGCAGTATAAATTTAGTAATTCCAGTTAGATAAAGAAAAGTGTTGCTTGGAGGAAGGATGGAGGGAGAGTGAAAAGGAAAGTGCTTCTTAGTAAGAATCACTGACTTGTTTTCATTTGGAAATCTGCCCTTACTCTAGGAAAAAATGATGAAACTGTGCAAATAAGCTGTGTAATAATTGAAATTTTGATTTATGAAGTGAGTACATCCACAAAGACACGCCAGCTGACAGTTGTGATTAATTTTAATTAATACAGAATGACAGTTTTGCTTTAAAAGGTCTGTTTATTTTACAAAGTGCAAAGAGCCTCGGGTTTGTTGTTTGATGTGTTTAGGGTACTTCAGAAGTGAATTTTTAAATGCAGAATTATGATAGCAATGTATATAGTTGCAGTAGATTCTTGAGGTTTTTCTTCTCTACTTCTAGCTATTTTTGGGGACATGACAGAAAACCACCTCGCTGTGTGCAGGACGCTTTCCTTTTCTTTTTATATCTTTTGGTGGTCTGATTCTTGTAGCTGTTGAAAACAGAACTCTGTAAAAGGCTACATAGAAACAGCCAACTTGAGTACCTCTGGAGTATCTGTTTTCACACTTGCAGGAAGTTAATTGCCACTGAATTCTCCTGCAAATCCGTCTAGACAGTGATTCAATTTTGCATATGACTGAGCATAACCTCATTTTTCCATCTTGACATTTGAAACTTGCGGGGGGCTTGGGGAGGAGTGGTCTTTAGTTTGAGGTAAGATATGGATCGCTATTATTGCATTTTGAGGTCAGTTTCACATTTTTTAAAAAAGACTTTCTGTTTCACTGTAGATCCTTAGACCTTTAAGGAAGTACATACATTTTTGTCTCATCTTTCATAAAAGCTTTGATATAATTTCTCATTTCTGAGCTTTGTAATACTAAAAAGCTCTTTTCTTTGTTGTCATTCAAAGGTTAGAAACTTGTGGGTAATTACCTGTTTTGTCTATTTTGAGACAGGACCTCTGTAATATGCGACTCATGTCTGTCTTCCCTTTCATAATGTCCCTAATGATGGCACAAACAGCTCCTTAAAAGTTAATCATCAAGTGTAATAACGCCACTCTGCACTGTATTTCATTTGGCATAAGAAAAAGCTCATTTCAGGCTTGGCAGGAGTTGAAGTCCCAGTAATGCTCATGAGAATGTTCTGCGAGCAAAGCCCCTATTAATCCTGTTGCTGACATGCTCGCACGTAGTTTGACGTGAAATCCGCGGTGTTCACACTGAAAGATCCACACCTGGGTTTCTGAACACAGCGGAGGAGGCAGCCCGGGTGCAAACTGCCCCCCACTGATATTAGCGAAAGGTCAGAGCAGCCCTTGCCTTGCTCGTGTCGACACAAGGCTCGCCTGGAGGTGGGCATCGGTTTGGTTGATGTATTGCAGCTGAATGGAGTGGGCATTGTAAAGCGAGACAGGTGATTTTTGTGTTTTTATGAGTTCTCCCAAAGCCAAATTTAGTTCAAACTTGGGCTGAGTCATTTCTAACCCTTTTGTTGCTAACCAAATCCTGCAGTGAGGAACCCCCGTTGAACAAGTTTCTGTTCTGCCCCATTAGTTTGTGTTACTGGTGTGTATCGTGGCTCTTGTATCTTAAGGAAGTGTGCAGTGTCCCTAACAAGTTATTTTAAAGTGTGGTTAAGCCTAGTGAGCAGCAGGGTAATAATCTGATCATAATTAGGTAAATCTGTCTCCATGCTGTCGCCAGCAGCTTTTCCCCTCTCAGCTTCTTTCTGGAGTAAGTTGGTGTTTGTGCCCCGTGTCCCAGAAAGGGCTAGCATTGCTGTAGAAGTTCTAGCATGAAAAATACAGAACTCTTTCCCTGGCTGATGCAGCCTCAAACCTAGCAAAACCCCAGCCTTTTAAAGCACTTATGACTGAAGCTTTTAGTTTTTGTTAGGAGATACTGATGATTTCCCTCAAGCTGTTCCACGGCATTCTGGTGCCTGCCAAGGCTGCAGAGTGGGCTGCAGCCAGTTGTTGCGATGAGTCTGTTGTGAGGATCTCAGGTGTTCACATCGACCCCTGCAATGTGATGTGGGCTCTGAGTTGTGCCACAGAGCTCCTCTGCCCTGCCCGCTGCGTGGCCAGCTGGGACACACACTTGTCCCACTGCCTTGGAGCACCTGGAGGCAGGAGACCTCCAGCAAACCTCAGAGCTTTGGGCTCTTGTAGCTGGAGTTCAGCTGACCAGACAGGGTTGTAACTTGTTGCTCATCCTTGACAGAATAAAGCGACTCCTTTTCTAACGAAGGGGAAAAGGGCGACGGGGAAAAGGGCAGGGTTTGCACATGGAGACGTTGCCCTGCCCCGGAGTGCTTTTCTGCCTGTTTTCCCTTGTCACGGTGCCTTGGAGCGAGCAGCGCTGCAGAGCGCCATGCGGGAAGGGGCGCTGTGCTCTCTGGACCCATGGATGTGCTCCCATGGCAGCTAAACCCTCCGTGCTGCCTTGGGCAGGCCGGGAGCGCTCCTGCTGCGTCGCTGCTCCTGAGGCTCTGCGCCGAAGCGGGAGGGCTCGGAGCAGGAACCTCCCTGCCCTCGTCCAAGGAAGGCTCCGACCCGCCGGCTCCTGTGGCGGCTCTGTGGGAGCGTTTGATCTGATCTCAGCTGTGCTCCTGCCGCAAGGGCTGCCGTGGGGGCGTTTAACCTGCCACCTCCCAGAACGGGTCTGCACCCACGGGGCCCCTGAGCTGCTGCTCCCCACGCCTGAGCACAAGGCTGGGCTGGGGAGCACGAGTGAGGGACTCCAGGCGATGCATAGGCGGGAATGCCTCTCCCTGTGCCTGGTTTGGCGGGAATGCCTCTGCCCGTGCCTGGTCTCTGGCTTCATTCAGCCGTGTGCCAGCCTGGAGCTCCTGCTGGAGCACCATGAGACTGTGAGGAGGAAGAGCAGTCATTCTCGCTTCCTGCAGCCCTGCCTTGCAAGCAGGGGGTGTTTTTTAAGGCATGCAGCTTGCCACGTTTCTGAATTTTATATGACCTAAAACTAGGACATTCGCGTAATTTCATACCGGTCTGCGGTTGCTATCTGGGACATATAAAGCTTAAAAGTGGATAAGAGTAAGCGGGTGAGAATGTGGATAGAGAGGCAGGTGACAGGCTGTACCTATGGATGGTTTTGGGGAATTAGTGCAGGTTTAAAACTGTCTCCTCTATTATCAAGTCCTGAAGTAGTGAAAAACTCAAAAACAGTATAGGAGGAAGAGCAAAAGAGCAGGGGCTTTGGGACAAGATGAGTATGAGAACCAGTGGTGTCAACTCAAGGTGATGTCAATGCAGGGGAAATTGTGCTGCTGCTTGAGACTGTCTTCAGATACAGGATGAACAATATTGAAACCTCCAAGGGCCAGAGACCAAAGAATGGTCAGGAAGGGTAAAATTAAGACATTTCTTTATGCTTGTTATGAGGATGAACAGGCTAAATGGGAAATTAACAGTTATCATAAGTTGCCTTTTCTTAGTCTTTCAGAGCAGTTTGCTTCTCAGTGGAAGCAAACTCAGAAACTCCACTGGCTTTAACGGGGCAAGTTCCCTGTGCAACTGCAGCCCCATGGGGGCTTGATGAGGAACAAGGACTTGAGGCTCCTTCTTAGGGGGCATCTCTCACAATCACCCCACAACTCCTGTGCCAAGGGGAGGTTTGAAACTAGTGGCAGAAGAGGGAGCTCACTGAGCAAAAGGTGCTTTGCATGGGGACACTGGCTTCCACTCATGCTGGTGGCTCTTGACAGCCCTTGAGCATGAGACTTTCCATAGTCATGGTGCCTATAGAAATTACCTTAACAAAACAGAGCTGGCCTGTCAAAGGAGGGCTTTCCATTAGTTCCTTCAGTGTATGTTCATGCCTGACAGGGAAAACACACTGGAGAGCATTTCTTGTTTGGCCAGCGTGACTCACGGCAGCAGCAGGGTTAGCAGCGCGAGGAGCAGCTGAACGGAGCAGCCGATGAGACGTCGTCGGGGGCTGCTCTGGTGCTCTGTCCACATCCAGGGCTGAACGTTCAGATTCCTTGCCAGGGAAGTGTCACAGCTCTTTTGCATCAAGTGAAATGTCAGTGCAATTCAGTAAAATCCAGGATTCTGTGATTTAAAAAATAATAAAAAAATCCTCTGGCCCTTCCTTAGAAGCAAGTTTGTTTTCAACCCAGTGTTATGTCTCAGCCTGACCAGACTAAGGACATTCTTGTTAGATGTATGACTTTACATGGGTGGACATGAGGGAGAGGAAAATAGCTTTAAAACTGTGTGCATGTGTGTGTTTTCGTGAGAAGTAATACATGATCAATGAGCTAGGAATATCCAGAAGCACAATGAATTCTACCTCTCTTCGTAAGTTGGAGATGCCCTTACATAACTCAGAAAGCTTAAGGAAATCCTCTTTTATAGCTTTTTGGGTTTGTGGACATGAAAGCTTTTGTTTTGCTTTCACAGAAATGGGGTAAGTTCCACCTGTGAATTTTAATGATATTTTTCATAGAAATACTGCTGCAAGGTTCAAATTCTGAATTTCATATAGCCCAGTACAATAAGTTTGTTATGTTTCTTTTTGTTTGTTTCTTTCTCCATTTTTCTCCTCTTTTTGAATAACGTGAACCAAAATCCCCATTTTGATACCTAGCACAGCTCCCTCAGGGAAGTTGTTGCAGCCTTACACAACCAGGGCAAGTGACTACTGGAAATTGCCTATTTTTTCATTGCAGAATCCTTTCCTCAGGACAGACAGGTACATTCCGGGAAGTACCAGCCCTTTTATTTAGGAAGCTCTAAAAAGCTTTGCTGTGCTGGTTGGAGAAATCCCATGTTTATCTTGTGTGCCGAGATAAAAATTACTCCTCCTTTTCTTCCTTCTCCACCTACTACTAATTCACTTTCAAGAAAAACAGGGCAGTGATTCAGTTTTCAGACATGTTTTAAGAGCTCTGCCTGCCTTTTTGCCTGCCCAGTGTAGCCTCTCCTGGGTGACACATGCTGTTTGCAGTGAATATGGGTATGTATAAGGTTATCGGAAGGGTGTTTTGAATGAGTGAACTGGCTTAGGCTGTTCTAGTGCTGAAAACCTCCTGTTCTGTGAATTGGGTGGCTTGTGTGTTTGCTTCCTTAGTGAGCCAAGGAACTTCAGAATCTCATCAATTTTGTCAATTGCTGGTAGAATTTGCTATGCTATGCTGCAAGCTTTAACACAACTCTGTAGAACAGGGTTTTTCTACCTCATGAGATAATGCATAAAGAATATAGTATTTTATAGAATCACTTCCATGCCTTCTCATTCTCTTATGTTTTGGAAGATATCCATACATATGTCAAGGCAAGATGGGGGAAAAGGGTCTGGAGGGAGCTGAAAATTTGTTAAATGTGGAACTGCTGTGGAGTAATACCCGGATGTTTTGCAATCTTGATGTTCAGATGAGTTTTTTGAAGTAAACCTAATTAAACTGCTGCCTATGCATTGCCTTTGCAGCATGCAAAGGTAAGTGCATGCTGTGTAAGGAGCCAGAGGAATCAAAAGTGATGGTCGAACAATAAATATTTGGAAAGCAAGTAAAGATGATCAAAGCTATGAAAAGAACAGATGGTACATTACAGGAAGTTGATTTTAGTTCTTCTGAATTCCTATATTGTCAGCTTTTCAGGGTTGCTGTATTGCCAGAGTGCATGTGGAAATAAATGACACACATTCACTTCTCTCTTTAATATTATGAAGTGTTTCCATGTAATTGACAGCTGATGGTCTTTGGGTCAGATGTGTCTCTGATGCAGGCACCGTAGTGCAGACTTACTTTCCATCCTCCCTTCTCCTCCTCTGTTTTTCTCATAATGCAGCTTGTTCACCCTGTGAACATTTGTTCACTCTGGAAGAACATTAGCCAAAGCCTCAGGCAGTGCTTAAACATTTCTGATCTTCCTTCACTGTAAAAGTAAAAATTAAAGTTCTTAAAAGTTGTTGTTGTTCTAAATGCTTAAAGTAAGCGTTTGTGACTCTTCTGTTTCTCCTTTTTCAAATTTTAGCACTGTAAAACATTATCTGAATTGCCTTTTTTTTTTCTCCTGACAAAGGAGGAAGGTGATCTTAAAGGTTAATAAGAGGTGATGCATAAATGGTGAGATCAGAGCCGATTGCCTCCTTTGCATTGACTTTTTTGAGGTAAAAAATGTGTTGAAAGTAGGGTGCTCCAAATGATCTCTTTTCTTTTGGGAGTTCCTTGTTCATTGACGACATAAAATATTCTTACCTTGCCCCTGAAAGCACATTTGCTTCCCTAATGTAAGTGCTCATAAATCCTATGTGTCTGTAAAGCGATGGTTTAAAAAGTCAACCCTGAAGGCAAATGCTTTTATTTTTTATTTGTAGAGAGGAGTTTCTTCCTTTCTTTTCTCTAGTGCTGCTTGGGTATTCATCTTACATAGTTGTAGTTCTGGTGCCCTTCATTTCTATTGGAATTTGATTGAGAAACAATATATTTTTTAATTAAATTGTTATTTAAAAATCTGTGTTGATATTTATATTGTAATTGTGAGGAAGTAGGAAATAATGTAATCATGTCAACAGGGATACATACAACAAATACTCCAGCCTGGTGGGGTGCAAGTTGGTTTGCTTAAATATACTTTCTATTAATATCCTTAAAAGTAAAGGAATCTTGTTTTCAAATAGCAGTAATAGCTGGGCCAACCTCCTTGTTAGTAATTTGTCACTCAGATCCTGGAGGGATTCATGGAGTGGTAGCATCTCTCCATGGTAGCTTCATTGAGGACTCCTGTAAGGTTCAAGAAATATCACGGTGACCAGGGATCTGAAATATCACAGTGACCATGGAACTGAAAGCTAAAGATCGCAGTCTTGTTTGTGCTAAATTAAAATAGTTGCTTGAGGTTCAAGGTGTTTTGCTTTGCTGGTACAAAGTGTGCACTACCAGAGGGCCCTTCTGTTGTTCAAAATCAATGTAAAGTCAAAAAAGCACAAGGCAAATGCATCTCTCCCTTAGCAAGATCTTTTGAAAAAGAGGTAAGTTGTTAGACCAGGAAATGATTATTCAAAATAAAATGTATGTATGAAATAAAACATATTTATGAAAAGGGAACTTTCAGAAGTGGGGAAGGCAGGGGAAACATTTTTGACTCTGTTCTACAAATCTTGTTGTGATCTTGTTACTCGCCAGCTTTTTCTTGCCTCCCGATCTCTTCTTGCACAAGTCATTAGTAGGTAGCATCAAGGTGACCACTCCCATGAAAGGGCCAGAACTACAGAAATTGATACAGCAACCAGCAATTATTTTGAAATGGCAAATTCCCAATTACTAAAATTAGATGTTGATAATAGCTGTTGTGGCTCTTAAATGCTGTAACCGTAAGGTGCCTTTTCATAAACTGCTTTTTGCTGGAACTCAAAACTAGACCAACTGTTCACAGAATGTCTTCAGTGTGTAGACTATGGAGAACACTACGTGGGTTTAGTTGTTCGTGTCTATTTTTACGCCTAACCCATGACTTCTGTATATGTGTTCAAAATAGTATTTCTGAGAATATTTGACCCCACACAGGTTGTGGCTGACCAGTCGAAGTAGCAATGCGTCTGTGATCTATGATCTGGAAATTGTATTTTGGGAACATGGGTGAATGCTGTTGTAACAATGCTAGCAATTGCAAACTTAAAATCTGCCTCTGTCACTCTTTGAGCCATTGAATTTTTGGCGTATTTTAAATTTGCTCATGAACTAGCTTTTTTCTGCATTTCTTTCTTCCCTCTTTTTTTTTTCCCCTCTTTTCAGAATCTTTAGGACTTATTTGCAGCCAGTATGTGCTTAAATAAGGAGTTACAGAAATGCTTCAGATGATACTTGCTACAAAGAAGTCAGTAATGCGCTGGTTGTTGTTGTTTTAATGCAAGTTCTCCTTGACAGGCAGAGGTACTTGTAATAGGTTAGTGTGTTGTGGATTTGGACAGATCAGAAGAAAATTCTAAGATAAATAAATATATATGCATACACATATATGTCTAAGAAGACTGCTGCTCTTTTATGTAAAGTTTCTTTAAGGTGACTATCATGTTATTCCACATAATATATTCCAGGCTGTCTTTCATTTATAATCCAGTAGGTGTTTTCTTTAATCTTCGAGGACTTAGTCATAGTTGTCAAAATAATGAGCTTTCCATGGTGTAACTTCATTTGACTGGCTTCCCTCCCCCTACCAGGACCAAGTTTCCAGCCGCGATTCCCAGCAGAAACAGTTTTTCTTCCCGAGGTTCAGGCCAAAGCAGGAGTTTTGCTCCCGTAGGACCCGGTTGTACTTGAGGTTCCTGAGAAGTTCTGCAGTGCCTGTTTTGGAGGCTGCACTGGTGGGGGCAGGCCGAGCAGGAGATGCCCTGAGCCCCTCGCCGTTGGCATTGGGAGCATTGGAGTCCCTGCTGGGCCCTTTTATATTGTGTGCGGCGCTGGGCAGGTGGCGACGCGTTGCCCACGGGCCGTGGAGGCGCCCTGGGCAGCGCAGGCCATGGAGGCAGCAAGACCTGGCCTGGCCTGGGCTGAGCCCAGGGACCACAGGCCAGCCCACAGAGGCACCTAGGCCACGCAGACCTCAGTGGCAGCGAAGCCTGGCCTGGGCCAGGCTCAGCGCCCACAGGCCTGCCTGGCCCCACAGAGGCGCCTGGGCCGTGCAGGCCGTGGTGGTGGTGAGGCCTGGCCTGGGACGGGCTCAGCGTCCACAAGCCTGCCTGGCCCCACGGAGGCGCCTGGGCCACACAGGCCCCAGTGGCAGCAAGGCCTGACCTGGACCCGGCTCGGCACCCACAGGCCAGCCTGGCCCCATGGAGGCGCCTGGGCCACGCAGGTCCCAGTGGCAGCAAGACCTGGCCTGGCCCGTGTCAGGCCTAGTGCCCACAGGCCAGCCCGGCTCCACGGAGGTGCCATCTACATGTGGGGCCTTGGTGAGGGGAGGCCCCAAAGGCAACTGCAGTGCTCTCAGGAGACAGATTTTTCATTGCGGCTGCAACTACTCTTGGTTTTGTCTTCAAAGTTCAGCTGTGCCTTTCTGCAGTTAAATATTCCAGTGATGGAAGGTTTTTGTGTGCTTGTGCTTGCACATCTGAGTGGCTGTCCTTAGCCCTGGTATCCTAAGGAAGGCCTAGGCTAAGGAAGCCACCATGACAGGCCGGGTTTAAAAGCTGCTGGAATCTGCTGGTTGGGTAGTTGGCTGCCAGAGTGGCAGTCAGGTTGCTCAAGCAGTTTGACACCGGCCTTAGGAATATTTATTTAGTGCAAGTGTGTTTTTACAATGACAGTGCTTATACAGTTCAGGATGGTAGAAATCAGCTCCCAGCAGAAGTGAAAGATATTTTCTTCTTTTCAATGTACCTGTCATTAAACTGAATCTTGAAATGCATATTTACTCTGTAGGTAGTGATCAGTAAAGAAGCAAGCTAGGATTGGATAATTTTGGTTAATAATATCATGGTAGCAAGCACTAGCCCTCTGTGTCAAATAGTTATACTTGCGGATTTTAACTTTCCACTTAAATTTAAGTAGCTACCGCCACAGAGATGCTCCAGCTTGACCCAGTCTTTGGAGAGCTTCTTATTTGCAGAGTGAGTCACTGTTTGCCTGCTCTGTTTTCTCAAGCCAAATGAAAGGCAGACAATCGTTTCTTCAGCAAAAATAAACTGCTTAAGTCCTTGCAGTGCTTGTGAAAAATATCCCGTGTATGGTAATATAGACCGGCAGCAGATTTCTATGCGGGTGTCAAATCGAGAAAGTATTGTGGAAAAGCTGTAGAGATTCCTCTTTCTTGAAATCCCCAAAATCTTGTGGATGGGCAGAAGAATTGGGTGAGCATTAGAAAGTATTTCATGCTAAATATAAGCCGATATGGTTATGTCGTAAGTCTGCATTATTAAAAGTATATCACCTAAAATGGCTTTAGAATAAATGCTTCATCTGCCCTGTGGTAGTTGCTTCAGTGTGGCCCACCATTTGTTTTGATTATTATAAAGATAAATCTGTAAATAAGCTAGGTTTTATCATAAGTATCCAGACATTCTTGTTCCGAGCTTATGCAAAGTACAAATATTCAGTCACTTAGAGAATTTTGGAATTACTTTATATAGAGTTAATAAGCTCATGGGTTTGACCAGTGACTGAACTTTCTGAACGCCACCTGTTTAGTACTAGGTGTATAAAACGTCATAACTTCTTACCAGGAATTACTAGTGCTACTGTAACACAAGCACTAAATAACTCTGCACCGAGTAGTTACTAGCTAGCTTGAAAGGGGGAAGAAATGAAGTTTAAGGGGAGAAATGAAGTTTGAAGGTGGCTGGGGTGCATGCTTTTTATCAGCACTACTTTATAGTTTTTCATATTAATTGCAACATCAAAATCTTGACTCATTTGATACAAATACATGAGCTCTGGTTTCTGTCAGAAGCAGTAACTCTGCTGAGGCACTAGGAGACAAAAGCCAAGCTCTGTGGGAGGATTTCTTAAAATTTCCATATCAAAACTATGCTTCAGGTTTGTGTGGTAATGTATGTCATGCTGCATTTATTATCTTTTTGCAGAAAAGGAGGATTTCTGACGGTTCCCCAATTTCGGAAGTGAGTAGGAGGTTCCAAGAAGTGACAGGTACTGTGCAATGAGACTTATTCTTTCCTTGCTATTGCATTCTTAATAGCTGTGCTGTATGTGTGCTTGTTGATAGAGCAAATAAATGGATTGTACAATAGAGCAAGAAGACTAAACCCTTAATTCATGTGGAAAAATGTAAATAGGACCCAGATTTAATGGTAAGCTTGACTTTTATTTTGCTTCAGAGTATTTTTCAAAACATCTATGAGTTTTTTTTTTTTACTTAAAAATGTACTATATGCTTACTTAATGATATTACTTAATCTAAAGTGCAGGATCAGAAAAACTGTTAAATTTCAGAATTTCAAAAACACAAAGTTTCAACCTAAATATTTAGGCAGAATTTACAAGCGAAAATTGAATTTTACTCAGAATTTTTCTTCCTTTCTATTACTAGCACACTCACTAGTGAAGCAAACTCACTAGTGAAGACGAAAGTTGCATCAAATTATGTCTTAAAAGCATCATCTAACTTTTAAACACTTGGCAACTTCAAAATAGTGTCTGAAATATAAACAGTCCCATGGTGTACATTGATATTAAAAGGTTATTAAAAGCTATTACTCTGCTGGTTTGAGGTTTTAATTTACCTCATGAAAAAAGAAGTTCACTTGTACTAAATAGCCTAAAGGAAAAAAAAAAGTATTTTGAATAAAAAACATTTTTTTCATGAGAAAGTCTAAAAAGTGCAGTCTTTGAGGTTGTGAAAGGATGAGAATTAAAACAAATGATATTTCCTTCTTGTCCTTATGAGTCTAAAACAAACAAGTTATGTAAATAAAGCTGTGTTGTCTAAGGTAAATTGTATGTTTCTTACTATGTAATTTTGATGACTTAAAATGTAAACTCACTTTTTCTTCAAATTCTATTTCAACAAAAACTTTTGAGCAAATTGGAAAAAAATAGGTTTGAGAAAAAACACCGTGGGAATTCTTTATTTGCTCTTTTGTTTTTGTAATGAACAAATTCAAGTCTGTATGGACTGTGAAAGCTTTGAGAGGCCTTTGAAGGAAGTTATTTTGGGAAAGCTTGCAATTTATGCCCTCTGACAGATGGAGTTCAACCCCCTCCCCCTTTCCTGGCAGATAAAGCGATTCACTTGAAAAATTTGCCTGTCTCTACCTATTGGCCTTCATATCTGTAAGAAGAGTAGCTTAACCTTTCATAATTAAAATGTTTTATTTAAAAATGTCATGGAAAGTTTTGTGGAAAACCTTCAGCAATTGTTACACTCATGGCTGAAGGAGAGCAGCTAACATTTATATTGAGGTCCAGTGTCTCCATTTGTTTTGCCTCAGCACTTGAGTGGCGCAGAAGTAATTTCATGGAAAACACAGGGAAGTATAAACATCCTTCTAGTCCAGAAGATGGTGACGACTTGTGTCCCAGATCGCCTCAGAGCTTTTCCCTGTTCCCACAGTTCTCCCTGTTGTTCCTATAGGGCAGGTGGAACGCTGTCTGGTGTGAATGTGTCATCTGTGGAGTATCAGAAGTTTCTCAATATGGGTAGCCGTCCTTGTGATTCTCCTGTAGCATACTCTGCTATGCTGTAAAACCAACAGGTTATAGAATATCACGAGCGCAGCGTTGACCTCAAATGCTGTCTTTTGAAGTTATATGGAAACATCGTCTCAGAAAGAGTTTGGATTGCAAGAACAGAAAAACCTAAGGGGAAGAATAAAGCGTGTTGTTGATGAAAAGAAGATGACATGGACATCTCCACTGCTGAGAGTCAGCCAAACTGGCAGGATTAGACCGGGAGCATGTAGGTCTGTTTTGCTTTGTACAGGGAGAGAGCAGCTATTCTGCTCATACGAGCAATAGCTTTTTGGGTCCCAGCTCTAAAACTGTGTCCTGTGGCTCTGCCTGTAAATTCTCATGCAGTGACTTTTTGCTTTTCAATTGCAGGATTATTGCAGATTAGGTAAAGGCTTCTTGGCAAAGATAGTTAAGCACCCGTTTACCAGAATTAAGAAGTTGCACAAGGAAAATAAGTATCTACTTTAAAAACAAAAAGAAAGTTTCAACATTAGAGTTGCGAAACTGGCATTTCTTAACTTTGGAGTTCCAGAATTTTGTTGCTTGGATAACCTTTTTTTATACAGGGACTAAACCTGATGCAGTCTTATCATGTTGAGTGAAGGGGGAAGAACTAGACCTCACAATATCTAATGGTAGATTTTTTTATTAATTAACAAATTAATTGGTATGATTTGCTGCACTAGCATTTGCAAAAGAGGAAACATTCTACTCCCAAATATCTCTCTACATCTGCTTGCCTTTGCACCATAGAGGATGGGAAAGGAAAGTATCATCTTCCAGTTGTTGGCTCTTTTGGCTCTTCCACTGCAGTGCTTGTGTTTTGGTACGAGGCATCAGCCCAGGGCAGCAAATCAGCCACGTACTCCACGGCGCACACTCAAGTGCTGGAGCTGGGGCAGGTGGCTTCCCATCACAGCAGGAATCAGAATCTTCCATCCAGCTCCCTGCCTTTATAATTTGTGCCAATATTTTACATTGGTTATTCCCTCATAGACCCCTTGGGCAACCTGAGTGTTTTGTTTGTCTAACAATTTCATTTTGGGCTCCTTTGGGGCAGCCAAAACTTAGGCCTCTCCTCACTTTTTTTTCCCCATCTCCTTGTGAACTAAAATTATTGGTGACAACAGAAATCTTCACAGCTCTGAAATTCCAGCTGTCCTCTGCAAGACTGACAGGAGCTCTGTGGTTTTTTGTTTTTTGGTTTTTTTTTCTGTTTTTGTGCTACCTTTAGTCACCATCGATAAAAGCGTTACGGAGAGATCATGTTAGCAGTACATGCATTGTTCTGCTCCAGTTCATCAAACACATCTACATGTAAAAATACAATGAAAAACATTGACATCAAAACATGAAAGAAGCTTCAGTTTACCTATGTCAGAAAACTTCTACTATTTTTTTATCAATTTTATGGAAAGCAGTCAGTTGTCAGTTTAATTAGATTTAATTATGTAACTAAGCATTCAGTTTCTCTACATTATTTCTGAAGTGCTCTTTTTTTTTTCGTTAGAGCAAATTGGCTTGTTTTTAGGAGTAAAACCTAAAACCTTAGGAGACCTAGCTTTTCAAAAAATGTAAAGTACTCAGATCTAATCAAAGCAAGTGAACACTGATGGGGCTGAGCTAATTTGGAAATTAGGCCGTTGTTATTTTTCTTGCTCTTTCTCTACCCAATCTATTATATAAAAACAGGTTCATATTAGATTATAGTTGACTTCCCAGAGGACGTGAGTAACGAATTATTCCAGATAATTTTCAGCACAGGGAGGGGAGAGTAATTAAATTGAAGGCTAAATCAGAGGAGAAGATCCTGAGTGCATTTTCATCTCTTCTTAAACTAATGGGATTTGAGAACTTAGTCGATCTTGCGTGATTTGGTACTTAATGTTCACTGTGATCCTCCCTCCCCCTTTTTGAATGTGCAAACTTCTACCTTGTCAACAAAAAATTTCTCCCAAGTCAAAAGTTTTCATATGAAAAGGGAGCTATCTTGCGAAGCTGTACAATGAGAATGAAGTGGCAGATTTCTACTTTGTGTAGCCAGAGAAATTCTCCAGTAACACAGGAAAACCAGCAGTAACTGACACAGCTTGACATATTTTTGTTCTGCGTTGAAAGGTAATACGGTTTGTTTCAGATTTTGTTCTCATTTCTGTTTTCTGAGGAAGGAAAGTCAACCCAAGAGCATAACCGTGGCAAGATTTTTCCATCAGGAGGGCATGGATTTGGTCATTGTGTTTTATTTTTAAGGCCTGATAGGACTTACTGAAGTTTCCTTTGGAATACCTCTCCTATATAGTATTTTGCATAGATGATTGCTTGTTATTGGGTCTGGAACTGTGTAATTTGTTTAAACATTTAGTTGTTCTTTAAGGGAGAACTATTTGCTCTGTGAAGATCTGCAGTGGGTGTTTTCAGTTATTCGTGGATTGCATGATAAAAGGAGCTAATAATATGTAGAAGTATTCACCCAAAACTTTTTTCAAGCTACTATTATCCCATTATGTTTCAATTAAAATAAAATTGCTAGTCTGCTTTTTTCTTAATCCTAGAACTATTGTTCACTCTCCAAATATTTATTTGTAAAACTGCTTGCATCAGGATATCTGTGAATGTGATACTTTGCAATTCTGATGAATGAGGAGAGCAAAACATGGAATTGCTTATGTATAACTATAAGCAGGAAAGATGTAAGACAGAAAAACAAACGTAGTAAGTTTCTTAAAAACATGATGCCTTAAAAACCCTATAGCTTATGTGGTCCATTATAAAAACTGAATTTGATCCCTAGTGTATACTGGAGATTTAAAATATGTGTGTGTGTGTGTGTGTGTTTTAATCCCAGGTTTACCTTTAGCAAGCTTCTTTTTATGTAGAGATCCTATTCAGGAGAAAAAAAAGGAAAAGTTTTTTTTTTTTTAAACCTTGCTTGTGATATTTTACTGAACGAAGTAAAAATGAAGTGTGATGTCTTTAGATATATTTGTCCATCCTGTGTTACAGCCACTTCACTTCTGTGGTTGTGCCCATAAGCAGATCTGGTCTCTGTGAGGCTCCTGGGGGCTCCTCAGCTCTGCACCTCAGCCCCAGGCCTCTTCCTCCCAGAGAGGCCACCGATGTCGTGCTCCTCCTAGGGCAAGTTCTTGCTGCAGCTGCTCTTTAGCTTTTATTTCTCTGCTCCTTCGTTCCTCTTCCTCTCAAGTATTTTTTTAGAATTTTGCTTTCTTTCTTCAAGATCCTCTAGGTTCTGTGGTAGCCTAGGCTCGTGGCAGGTTTAAGAGCAGCATCTTATTGCTTTCTCAGGTTGTAACACAGTGTAAGTCTGGTGCATTTGGAGCTTTGCTACAGAGGGCATGTTGCTTTTTTGCTCTTCCTTGAGTGAACATCCCTATGGAGGTCCCCAGATACCCATCTTAATGCAGAAATCTCATGGTTAATGGATGCTGTCTCCTCTGAACAGTCCTTACTTAATGCAAATACTTGCAAGACTACTTGCAGTCACCTAGGAGGGATCATTGGAAACTCTTGTAAGATGGTTCAAAAAAGAAGCATTTAAGCATCTTCTTGCTTCGTTTCTGTACATAGTGTGCTAGCTCTTTGTTTTGTCACCGTTTTTCATTCCCCTCCATTCCTAACCTAAGAGCGTTAGTAGCATAGAAAGACTAAAGCTAAAAAATAGACCTCTCTTCCTGAGATTTCAAGAATGAGAGATGGAGTAGATTTTTATAACTGATATTTAAAATTAGTGCTGAATTTAACAGTGTTATTTCAGATGTCCTTAGCACTCTCAACGTAAGCTTAGTGATTTTGTTATCTAGGTTTAGATGTTTCAGAGGAGTGAGCCATCAAAAGAAAGAAAACATGCCAATTAAAGCAGGATTTTGCGTAGTGAACACAAGTGACAATTCAAAATACTTATACTATGCATTCTAGATGAAAATGATTGCTTTCAATAATTGCCTGTTTATCACAAAAAAAGATAAAAATCTCACGTTATAAGAGTTATATCTCTGCCAATTAATGTACTTCTTGTCCGAATGAAACTATGCCCATAGCTGCAGGAGTATTTCAAGATAAGTGCCTGCAGCGTGCTGGTTTTGGCAATGCTCAGCCTGCGCTCTCTTCCACTTCTTGTTCTCCTCCTCTCTCCACAGTTTCATTTATTTCTGCAACAAAACAGAAGAATGTTCTCAGTGGTGTTTCTCAGCAACTCTTCAGTCTGTGGAAAGTGTGGGCAGTCTCTGTATTCAGCATCCCGGAAAATGTGCGTTCCCTTGAAGTGATCCGCTGAAAGCGCACACTCGGATCCTTGTTCCAGCCAGCCTTGCTGCACTGCTCCGAAGCCCTGAAATGCCTGGTTTCTAGTAGCCCTTGGAACTGGGGATTCCTCTGCTGAAGAGGCACTAGCAGCTGCGGTTACCTGCGCATTACCAGAGAGCAAGGACACTTAGGATGGCTCTGAGCATTGTGTGTGCGCTGTGGGGATTGGTGCTGGAAGTGGCCATGGCCTTTGGGCCAGTACCAAGGATCTCTTGGGAACACAGAGGTAAGGAGAGTAACTTTAATAGTGTCTTGTACATGTGTTTGCAATATCTGGGTTTCCATGTGCATCAAAGCTGGTTGCATCCATGTGCTCTGCCAACTTGCATGCTGAAGTTTCAGGCAGCTGTTTGTGGGTTTGCTCAGCTCCTAACGTGCTTAGGACTAGAATCAGAATATTGAAAAGTAACTTGGGCACTTGGTATAACTGGATGTTTCAAATAGTTATGGAAAAAAGTTTTTTTTTCAAAGGAGGAATTTCAGGTTGCACTTTCTCAGCTAGAGGACCCTGAAACTGAAACAGAAGAACACAACTTATGTATTTTCCTTTAATTGCATTGCTTTCACATTCTATCTGAACATGCAGCAGGATGTATTTCTCAATAATTATTTGTAACACTTAATTTCTTAAGAGTCAGATGCAAGTGTAGTAAAAATTCCTATCCACTAAAAAAACTACCAAGTGGAGGAAGGATAAGCTTTTGACTGTTTTCCAACTGTGCCTATATGTTGAAACAATCTAATTTTTCTTTTTTTTTTTTTTTTTAACAGAGTATTTTCTGTATGTGATTTTTCAGCAATTATTCATAACTTTTTCATAACCTTTTTGTTTGTTTGTTTTCAGAAAGTATCCATAACTTTTGTAAGAGGTTCACACGTTCCCTTGGAATGAAGAGATTATCACATTTTCCCTTGGGGCCCTATTAGAAATCTTAGCCCTGTTCAGAACAGAGGTCTAGATCCAGAACTGTAAAGTAGCTTCTTGCTGCAGTTCATGGGCGTCTTTCTCTTTTGTCTTTTTTTTTCCTTTTTTTATCCTGTTTCTATCCACCTGACATACATTTATTTTGTTAGTTTGCTTTTAGTTGTTAAAAGTTGTTGTTTGTCTTTTCTCCTGCCCTAACCATGTATAGGATTTAACATCCTTGCTGACCCAAGCATATGTTGAGACAGACAGCGAATATGGGCAGGGTGAAGGAACTCTTAGGGAAAAGTGTTAAACTCTGCAAAGCCAAACTGTAGGAAGAGATGGATGGAGATCAGGAATGCGATAACAATAACCTGGTTAATAAGACAGTCCTGGAACATGTTTTTTCCTGGTTATTGATGTGTCAATAAATGAGATGCTGATATACCCCTTTTTTCCACCTCCCATCCCATCCTTCTTACTGGAAGGAAATGGTCTAAGCAAGGCACAAGCAAGGCGCAAATTACTGTTCAGACTTCATGATGGTCCTATGTAATAGTTAAGTTGTTGTGTAGTAGTACTACTACTAGTTATAGAATTCACTGCTGACCCAAATTCAGGTTACTTCAAAAAGTGGGATTGAAAGTAAATTCCAGTTATTTCTGACAGTCTTTGTCAACTAAAGATTTTTTGCATTCAAACATGAAAATCCTCCTTTGAATAGTAAGTACAATTTAGATCAGCGGAGGAGTGAACATGTAAAATTGTACGTGCTCCTTTTTTTGTGAAGGAATTCCTGCCAAGTGAAAGACTTCTAAATGACATGCTTGCAAAATCTGCTTTGAAATAAATGTTCCCAAAGGCTCCTAGTTGCAAATGTGCAGCACAGATTACTAAAACTGGAAATAACAATAGATTATTTTCTGTTTATATCTTTAAGAAACGCTCTCCCAAGCTTTTCAGCTTCCACACTGATTGCACATGCAGACAAAATGTTTCTGTGTATTAATCAATTTGTATCGTCTTTCACCAAGGCATTTTGTTCCAGCTTGCACAGTTTCTCATTCCACTGTTACTTTTGCAGTAAAAAACTGCCTCCCCGTTTCTCTTGTCTGCTTTCTTTTCATCTTGGTTTTCCTTTATGTCAGTTCCTTTTAACCCTGTGTGTTTTACCTCCAATCTCCATTTCAAAATGAGCTTATCCACACACTATAAAAGGGACCTTTTAGCTTCTGTCTTCTTTCTACTACTGTTATAAATTGAATATTCTTTGCTGAGGTAAAGGAATTTTTATAGCATTGAGGATGGTGCAAGGAACATAGTAACTTTTCAAAATTACCCAGGATAGGTGCACATGTAGAAGGGAGAAGGTGAGAAAAACGATAATAGTTGATGTGAAATGTAAAATGGAAGGGCAGAGGAAACAAAAAAAAAAAAAAAGGAATTAATGGGTGAGAAACAAAGGAAAAAAAGGAAGGGAGACTTGAGTTATGACCACGAGAGGAAATGTTTGGGCATTTGTGACTGACCGGGCAAGTGGGACTGAGGATGCCGGTGCGGGCGACGGGCCGTGCTGCGGCTGCTGAATCAGCTCCTGGGAGATGTCTCATCTGCTCTGTGGGTTGTCTACACTCAGATTTGTTGCTTTCAAGTCACCAAATGAATGTTAGACAGCTCAGAAAAATGACCCATAGACTTGACCTGAAGCAATTGTGTTTCTTCATGTGGTGCTCCTTTGCTTTCATTTCAACAGAGGTCCAACTAATACATTTTCATAAACCAGAAGTGTCAAACTATTCAACCTTATTGCTAAGTGAAGACAAAGATGTCCTGTATGTAGGAGCCAGGGAAGTGATCTTTGCATTAAACTCAATGAATATTGCTGAAAAGCTACATGAGGTCAGTATACATTTCAATACACTATACTCCACTGAAAAAAATCCAAAATTTGACTTCATTTTCTGATTCCAGTAGCAATATTTCAGATATTAAATGCTTTATACGGTTTGTACTAGTTGTGTGTTATTTCTAAAAGACAGTTTGAATAACATGCCATCAAATAAGAGGAAGAAATGACAAATTAGGAAAGAAATGAGTCAATATAGATCTTGTAAGATATTTTCTTTTTGAGGACAGCATACTGTATTGGAAGGACCTTTTGTGTAATCCAGCATGGGAGTTCTTGCACTAATTTTTATTACTGGGAGTGGGCCTTCATCCATTAATCTAAATTGGAAAGAAGTATAATTTGAAATGGAAGCAAAATTAGAGTTACACTCAGGAATTGAGCACTCCTGTCCCTATGACCTATCCGTGGTGGCTGTGGATGTGCATTAATTCACAGAACGGCCGGGGTTGGAAGGGACCTCTGCAGATCATGTAGTCCAGCCCTCTGCTCCAGCAGGGACACCCAGAGCACGGGGCACAGGGCGGCATCCAGGTGGACTGGGAAGATCTCCAGGGAAGGAGACTCCCCAGCCTCCCTGGGCAGCCTGTGCCAGGGCTCTGGCACCCTCACAGGAAAGAAGTTCCTCCTCATATGGAGATGGAACTGCCTGGGTTTCAACTTGTACCCATTGCCCCTTGTCCTGTCACTGGCCACCAGTGAGAGGAGCTTGGCCCCTTCCTCCCTACATTCTCCCCTTGGGTTCTTATACATATTGTATATGCACAACACATGTATTCAGCACAAATGTACCAAAAGCCCTGTCTTTTAGGTTTCAGCTTCTGTTTTATGGATCTAGATGTGTGCACAGCAAGCTGTGGTGTGGAGAGATCTGATCCAGCTTGTTCAAAGCCAGCTCAGTTGCCAGAAGCACTCTGGTTGTGCTGACACTGGCTTCTCGAGGTAGTTAAGTCCATGCAGAAGTCTGTTAATTAGGTTATATTGCTTTGAGTCCTCCTTGGGCTTTTCTTTCTCCCTGCTTCAGCAGCATGGGCAGATGTTGAGAGGCTCAACACATAACCCCCACCTGAATGCCTTGGGAAAGTGCTCATATGCTGCATATATATTTGTGTATATATGTGCATATGTATATTTAATTGGAACAGAGTGTTCAGAGATCATGGTAGGAATTTCACCAACATATAAAAATAGTTTTCAGTTATGAATGCATATGGCAGTCATTGCTGTAGTCCTACATATAATAATGTATATTGGTCAATATGCTTCATTGATTGTGGGTTTTCATTGGTTGTTTTTTCTCCAGCATAAATAAATAAAAATTGAGAAGATCTTTTAAAAAAAAAAAAACCAGTTACATTTTCCTAAGGCATATGATCATGGGGAACTTCATTGCTCATTAGCAAATTAAGAATGATGATGATGAACCCCAGAAGATAATAGTAGTGAGCTCAGAGCTCCCTTAATGTATAGGGATGTGGAAATATGGCCTCCCCAGGGTGGGTAATGGCTTTGAATCTTTGAAAGATGTCTGCAGAATTATTTGCATTTGCAGCAGGTAGTCTTCATAGAATTGTCTGTGCTGTGATAGATAATTGCATAAGCAAGGACTGAAAAGTTATAAATAGATTATAAGTGCTTTGAATTTGTCTTTTTGTTCTTGTTTTTTCCTTAGTTTCCCTGGGAGGTCACTGAAGATAAAAGAATTAAATGTGCTGTCAAGGGCAAATCAGAACAGGTACGTTCATTGAACTCTGAAATTGATATTATACACCTCCTTTTAAGAGAAACAGTGTTAGAAGGAAAGTTCTAACTGTTAGAAATTCAGAATTTCAAATTCTTAGTTCTTCAGGCTGAGCTTTAGAAGCTGTTACATGCCTTTTTTTTTGGTTTGCTTTTAGTTTCTAGTTCAATGGTTTCTAGTTCTTTGGTTTTTTTAAAAAAATAAATGATGACTCCACGCTGACTCTGCATGGCTCGACCTTTCCTCTGGCTTTGGGTAACTCTGGATGCTATAACGGCAACAGCAACGTGAAGTGATGGCTTCCTTAGCAAGACTGGGAGATTGGCAGCACCACGGGTTGTAAAAGCAATCCTGCCCTGGGCTTGGTGGGATTTGACATGAGCACCGCTGTGCCTGGAGTTGCTTCCTGCGTGCTGGTAAGGGGTGCCCAGGCTAGCAGAGCTCCTGCTTAATGGGCTCCTGGAGATGGATCTGCTCCCTTAGCTCAGGGTGCTGCTTTTTCCTGGCCTCTTAGCTCAACAGACTGTTTTCTTCTGGCCTAGGATCCACCAAGGCCATTTAATGTGACTAAAGGGAGATGGGATGGTCATTTAAGGGCCATTTCCTTTCTGCTTTAATCCTAATGCAGTCTTAGCATGTTCTGAGTGCGCCACCTTCAACCAGGGCTACTAAGAATAAGGTTCAAATATGGCCCTGTGAGATGAGTGTTTTGCACAAGTGTGCACCTGTATGCACACAAACACCCTCCAGCAGATGCTGTGCCCTTTGCCAGTGCTTTGTACAGGCTATTGCTGTAATTGCAATGGATGAAAATGCAGCAGACAAGTACTTTGCTTCCGTATATCCAGACCTGCAAACTCTTCCTCCTTTTTTTTTTCTTTCCTGTGATGTGCAAGTTTTACTAAATTGCACTTAAATCAAACGATGCTTTTCTCCACTGTACTTACAGTCTTTTATGAGTAATTTTTATGCTGTGTCTGTGATATGTTTTGCATAGTGTGGTAGTTTTGCAAACAGTAAGATGTTAAGCTGCTGCTGCCACCACTACTTGCTCTGAAATGGATAGTCCTCTCTCCCTCTGGTGTCACCCACGCTGTCTAGTGCCAGCCTAAGCAGCGATGCAGCTGTTCAAGGAATTGAAATCTGGCAGAAAACTGGACTCCGGACCCAAATGTCACCCACACAAATACATGATTTTAGCTCATAGGAACGAGGTATAAGGACAATATTTAAGCTCATTTAAGTAGGTTTGGAACTGCAGTGATGGAGTGATGGTATCTGGCTGCATGCCAGCAGGAATTAGGAGGTGATGATGATGCTGGGTTATCCTCTTTTAGGAGGTATTTTCTTTTTTTTGATTGTTGTAATTTCTTTTTAATATAAAAGGCTTTGCTCAAACTTCTTGTTCTGATTCAAACTCAAAGTAATTAATGTGTTTTATGGATGAATAAAGAGTTGATATCAAGGACTAAAAAAGCAGATATATGTGACAAAATTTTATTGAGAATTTAATAATGTTTCAAGTCTTTCTCTTAAGCAGTAGTCACGTAGTAGTGACAGTCCAATATTTCATGGAGGCTTGCAAGAGATGACAAAGTCAAAAGCTTATTACATCTTTAGGTGATTGTTCTCATGAATTTCATTAGGCTTTGACATTTTTGCTTCCACATGGCAATTGGAGGTTTATTCTCCCAGTATGTTGGTTGTTCACTGCTGGAGCAGTGGTGCACAGGTGACTGGGAAGTCAGAAGCAGCAGGACTGCGTGCAGCTGCATCTCTAGTGTCTGCATCCCAGGTGATGGTGTCATTGATCCTTACATCTCTCAAGCTTTGGAAATAACATGGGGAGCAGCAGAGAGGATAATACAACTTCAGTCGTTTTTTATATGTTGGAATGTGGAAGTCGTGGCTTATTAGACTGGTCTTTTTTCTATCTTCTCTTACAGACAGAGTGTCGGAATTACGTGCGTGTCTTGCAGCAACTGAATGAGACTTTTCTCTATGTGTGTGGGACTAATGCATTTCAGCCAACCTGTGATTATCTGGTAAGAGCACACATGTGTTGTTTTGTCATAATAATAACTTTAATTTAAAAGCAGCTCATGTAAACAAAGAGTTAATTGCTGTTCCCACAGACTATTGCAATTTTAGTGCCAGTCATAGCCTTTGAAGCATTTATGATGATGTCTCTCTGCAATGGTAGAAAATGGAAATACATTGTACTGTTCCCTTTTCAAAGCCTTTAATGAATTATTGATTCACCTTGGTTAACTTTTTTCTTAGCTTTCATAACACTCTGTTTATTCTACATTAGGTGGAAGATGTTTTCTAGAACTGAAATGACATTCCTTGTGACTTCTGTCCACTTCTGACTCTCCCTGAAATTTTTCAGATTCTTGTCTCTGCTTGTCTTGTCTCTGCTGCTGGCTATGCCATAGCTCCATAATGCTGAATACTTCAGAATGAAATCCTGGCCCCAAGTCAAAGCTCATGTTCCATTCTGCTGACTATTAGCATTCTCCATAATGTGGATCTTGCATTATTCTGGAGTTCAGAAATCTTGTAATTTTAATTTCTTTATTCTTTCTCTTCTCCCTTGTCTGTAAGTCTGCATGCCATCACTCTGCTGCTTTGTCCTTAGCCTCCAGTGAATCCTATAGGCAGTAACAAATGATCAGTTCCACAGTTCTGCTGCTGCAGTTCTCAGTCATCTTCCTGATCCTTATTCTATCAGTCTTGAAGGGATTTATAAGGCGGTAGCTAAACTACTCTGTTGCTGTTTAAAACATAGACGGATTATACTCTGTTTCACAAGTACAATGTCATCCTACAAATTGCCAAATCTACTTCAGAATTCCTTCTTGATTTCCAAAACTCTCCTATTTTGTGCCATCTAATGTAATAATTGCCTGGTTTCCTCTCCAGCGAGTGACTCCTCTGCCTTTCTTGTTGAGCTTTCTGGTTAAGCTGTCCCCCTCTATCTTGATTTATCTTTCTGCCTTCTGTTCTCTGCTCTTGCTCTCCCAAATCATAGGATAATATTTCTTCTTTCTGTTGGAGTTCAAAAGGTTCTCAGAAAATGCATATGCCCTTTACACTTTTGAAAGCATGTATTTGATGTTAACAGTTGATGAAATTGTCAGATATTTAGTATTGGCTTTTCAATTATTCAGCCACCTGACTTGCAGTGTTTAAAAATTATATATTGCTTCCTGGTTTTTGATGTTTTTTTTTCCAGAATTTAATTTCATTTGAGCTTGGAGGTAAAAATGAAGATGGTAAAGGTAGATGTCCTTTTGATCCTGCTCAAAGCTATACGTCTGTTATGGTTGGTAAGTTCTGCTTGGCGTAGCTGATCACTACAGACAAGCGTTCACTCCTTTTCCTCCGACATTAACCAGCCCCTCTCAAGACGCTGGATTTGGTGCCCCCTTTGAATCTTTACCATGTGTCTAGGCAGGCTTTGAAACACTAGTGTGGTCCTCTTTAGTAAGTTTCTTAAAAGGAGAACTTAAAATTCTTGAGTGTTTTGGAAGTAACTTTAAAAATGTTTTAAACTGTATTCTTAAATATTTAACGTACTTAGTCTGAGTAATCTAAACGTGTTGATATATTCGTTCATAACGTACTTTGGTTCCTCTAGTGTCAATTACTGTCATTTCAGTAATCATAACATGTGGAATTTTTAGATATCCTAAAGACATCTTCATGAAAAAGAATAGGGAAGTGAGATTTTAACTGCAAGTATATTATTGCTTGTCTATACACCACCAAATCTTGACTGGAGAAATCTGATTTCATATCTGTATCATGGTTTGGTAAGATCATTAAAGACAAGTTTAAAGTAACTCAAAACAGGAAATGAAAAGGAAAAGAACCCATGCATTGCATTGTCAACTTAATTCTTCAAAATTTAGTTTCAGTAATGCTGGCATGGAGGAGGAGGCAAAATAATTTTGTTCCCAAACTTCTGTGGCATTTAAGTAATTTGCATTATCCTACATAAACCACACATTTATGTATTAAATGTTGAATTACCACGGGAACAGTGATGCTTCTGTTGCTTTTTTGTGTTACAGCAATAATAAACCAAGTGTTAGCTTTAAAAATGGTCAGCAGGGATATAAACACAGAAGTATGTCTGGGGCTATTCAAAGGAAATCTTTGTTTATCTTTTCTTATGGGAAGTTTAAGCTAACATATTCTCTTGAAATATTTATGTATATTTTTTGGTATTCAGTACATATAACAGTCTAAAATATTTGTTTTTGTGTTAAAGATGAGGAGCTGTATTCTGGGACTTCTTACAATTTCCTGGGAAGTGAACCTATTATTTCACGAAACTCTCATCAGAGTCCTTTGAGAACAGAATATGCAATACCGTGGCTTAATGGTAAGTGGGTGTGAGAACAGGCCAAAACAAATCACTTTTCCTTCTTCAGAGTTACAGTACCAGACAAAGAATTTAAGCCCCTTATCAGAAGTAAGGGATGATTGCCCAGTTCTTCAAAGGTAATGTTTTTTGTTGTATAGGCATACATTGACATTGACCTCTGAGTGTGCCTCCAATAGATTTAATTTTGAAAATGCAGGACTTGTTTTCACTGTGCTAGGAAAAAAAAAAGTTAGAGACATACAGGCTCTAGTTTGAGGTAGCACTGCAGTTTGTCTTGTATTTACTTGTTCATTACAATTGTCTTATGATATAACTTGGAATAGGGTGGGGAATTGTTTTTTGTCCAACATATATATTTTCAATTATAGCTGAACATGATTGGTAAATTTCAAATTTAACTGAGTTTCATGAAGGCTGAAAGATTTCCTACCAAAAAGGACAAAAACCACAAAGCTGGCATATTTCAGATATTGCCTTATGGCCAAAAGTTACAGCATGCTGAGTTTTGCAACATCTACTTTTGTTGTTTCTAGTGTTTTAGTTAATAGCACAGATTTTAAGTGAATGGCACTGTACACACCTACTTCAGGGAATTTTGCAAGAGAAAAAAAATGAATTAAATCTTAAATAATTATTTTTTAAACCTTAAGTAATTTTGTTTTGCTCTTTTTCCATGACTATGTACCCTCTGTAAAAGGTTTGACTTAACCATTTGCAGGTGTTGCTGGCTGACCAACCCTGCTAAGTTGTTGCATATAGGTCTCAGCCAATTCCATCATCAAAGATGATGAACCAGAATATGCTGTTTCTCCTCTCCAAGTTTGTGTTTTGTCTAGGGGACATCTTGTTTTTTTGGCTAGGGAGAGAAGAGGCAGGCAAAGGAGGATAACTATTCGTGCCTATCAGAACATCACTCTCGAGTGTGGGCTGAAAAATATGGAGTAATGAGATATCAGACCTTAGAGATCTCTCAGATCCCTAAGTCAGTGTGTATTTCAGTGCAAATGTTTTGCATAGTTTTTCTCTCCGGTATTTCTGGTTTTCAGAAGTGATGCTGATGGGCTTAACAACAAACTGTGTAGACAGGTCACAAACTTGAGAGCAGTTAAATATTAGGAGCACTCCTAAAGAATCTTAGAGGGAATTATAACTGAAGAGTCATATTTAACAGGAAATTCTTTTCCTAATTTCTATCTGCAGAGCCCAATTTTGTTTTTGCTGATGTGATTAGAGCTGATCAAAATGGCACAGATGGAGAAGATGACAAGATATACTTCTTTTTCACTGAGGTGTCTGTGGAGTATGAGTTTGTTGGAAAGCTGATGATTCCAAGAATAGCTAGAGTGTGTAAGGTGAGACATAGTTCTTTTTCCTGTACTAATTCAAACACATTCTTCAAAGTAAAAAACACTAATTACTGTGGACTTCTTGTGTGCTATGTAAATCGAAATAGTCAAACTTATTTTTAGCAAATGAGGAATTTTAATTAGTTTGTCAGGACTCAAAGTCTAGTCGGCAATTTGGGATAAACACTTGTTTTAATGCTTGTTATGTTTTCAGTACATCTCATTAGTAAGGTAATTTTTAGAAATAATAATGTAAAAGAAATGTCTCCCTTTTTATATTTTATTGTTTTGTTATTGCAAGCGCAAGTACAAACCTCTGAAACAAACAAAAAAAAAAACAAAAAAAAAAGCAGAAAAAAAAAGAAAAGATTTTCATTGGAGCTGAACAGATGAGCAGATAGGATAGTTTATTTTGAAGTAGCTACAGACAAACAAAACTGCATTCCACTGTAGACATGACTAGTTTTTTACTGCAGTATAGCAGATGGGGCTTCCATGACACTGTCAATGTTTAAACCTCAATATATAAGACTGAGTCAAGTATGCCCAAGAATACTGGTTAAAAATCTTGGTACAGAAGATCTTTTTCTAGTCGAAAACACTGATTCAGCAAAAACCTTTGACCTGGAATGTATCAATTTCCTCAGTATTTTTATTTCAAGAAGAAGCCTATCTAGTTATTTCATTTTGATGAGGTTGAAATGTTTTATTTTGACTTAGCTGTTTTATATTTAAACATGAAAGTCAAAACATCAATAACAAGTTAGTGCCCTTGAGATTTCCATTAAATAAGCAGCTGGAGGCAGGTTTACGTGGAGCTTATTAATATGGCCCTCTGCCCGCCAACAGCTTGTCCATGCTTTAAAATGAGAGTGTTGTAAAATATGAAAGGGTTTCTGCCCATTTAAAACAGAAATTAATGGTGGATTGCAAAATTAGAGGCATTTATATATAGTTCTTTTCTGAAATTTTGCAGATTTTGCTAAATATTTTGGATACCACTATTGGATAACAAACAGGAAATAGATTTTTTTTATTGTTGTTCAAATATATGCTTTTGAAAGGAAGTAACAGAGTTGCCAGTTGACAGTCAAGTACTTTGAAATGTTTTTGGTCAATATATCTTTTTAAAAGCCTTGATGCAGCAAATTCTTAGTAGGGGAGGGTAACTGCTTGAGGGAGTAGGCGGTCATATGTTTCCTCTGATGAAGCTGTGCAAGCTAATTGCTTGCAGTGTTGTTTGTCCCTTTCAGGGACGAGTGCCTCCGTGCTTGTTTTAATTGCTGTAGCCAACATGCTTTTTGATGAATGTTCAATTAACCAGGCAGGTGCAGTTATGAAGGTGCAGTTCATGCGTAACCCTTATGTCTCATCTTACCTCCATGGGTTGAGAGAAACCACTATATATTTTTATTCTTAAATCAAAGCACTTTTTCTTTCTCTTCTTTATACTCTTCTGCCTATGAATATGTTAATATTTCATGGATGTTGCTGTGTATTACCCATGAGAGAATATCAGAGTTTCCATAGTTCCGTGCTGAGTACCAATGACTCTTGAATGAAGAAAGCACAGTCTAACCTCTCTGTCCCCACAATGCACCTTTTTTTTTCTTTTTTTTCTTTCTCAAAAGAGGGACCAAGGAGGATTAAGGACTTTGCAGAAAAAATGGACTTCCTTTCTCAAGGCCAGATTGATTTGTACCATACCTGATAAAAATTTAATCTTCAATATTATCAATGATGTTTTTATTCTGAAGTCTCCAAATCTGAAGGAACCGGTGATTTATGGAGTTTTTACCCCACAACTGTAAGTGTGACACAGCCTTTCTGGGATGAGTATTTTCATCTCTGTTGTTGCTGCAACAAATAAAGTATATTCTGGTGTTGATATTCTTTCTCCTTCTTTTGCTCTTTCTCCATTTCTCTCTCTAGGAATAATGTGGGTCTGTCAGCAGTGTGTGCATACAATCTGTCTACTGTGGAAGACGTTTTCTCAAAAGGAAAATATATGCAGAGTGCCACAGTAGAACAGTCTCATACCAAGTGGGTACGCTACAACGGGGAAATCCCAAGTCCTCGGCCTGGGGCGGTGAGTTCCTTTAACCATGGATGACAGCTTGTTAGGCTCAAAAGTGAAGAAACCAGGGGAAAAGTAGATAATTTGCAAATTATAGCTGTTGTAAGTTCAGTAGAATTAGTTTGCACTGATCTGGGTACTTCTGTGGTAAAGACTTCTGAGAAAATTGCATTGAGTAGTTTGGCCTAAAGTTTCTATCTGAGAATAACTTGTTGTTTTGGTTTGTTCATTTGGGTTTTTTGTTATGTGCAGTTTTCGTGTCTCCATTATGTCATTACTCATTTTCTAATGATGAAATAGATGTTTGTATATGTTTGGCGTCACCAGAGACCAGCAGAGCAGAAGTGTAGCTATCCCTACATTACATTCTTAGTTTCAGCAGGTTTATCCAATGTAGTGCTTTACAAACGGAAATGTTCATCATGCTTGACAATTTCTACACAACTTACACACACACACACACACACTCACACACTCACACAAAACAAACCAAAAAACGTTATCTTCCTGCAGTCACTTTGGTGCATTATTGCATTTGTTGGGGAAGATGACGATTAAAGATGTCTAAGAAGCATGGGAATCTGAGGACAAGATTTTTCTAAAACATGTTTTGGTCTTAAGTAGAAGTATAGTCCTAAGCTCAGAGACTAATGCTTTGCACAAGCTAAGATGCTGTAAAACCGAGTATGTTCCTGACAGTGAAATGAAAGTCTGTTAGGATGTGCTTAATGGCTAACCAATGCACAGAAGAAATTGTGTACCTGCAGCTAACAGCCCACATGGTGTACAAGCAAGAGGTGTAATTTGGTTGTCTTTCTTTTGACAGTGCATAAGCAACAAAGCTGGAGCATCAAGCTACATGAGTTCTCTGAATTTACCCGACAAAACATTGCAGTTTGTTAAAGATCACCCTCTAATGGATGATTCAGTGACCCCAATAGGAGATAGACCTCGACTAGTAAAACGAGATGTGAAGTACACCCAGATTGTAGTAGACAGAGTGAGAGCACTCAATGGTACCATATACGATGTCATGTTCATTGGTACAGGTGAGCTTTTCAAAATGCTTTGTTTTAATGATACATTGAGTATTTAGGATGAAGTTTGCTATGATAGAAACCAGAAATTCCTGTATTTGCAGTCATTATGCCTCAGTTAGTATGTTATTCTTAAATGTGAGAGGCTAAAAGTGGGAGGCAAGTAGGTGAAGAATCTTACATGTTTGAAGAACTACTTCAAGAAAGAGAACCAAAGAACTTCCAAAACCACTGTGAAAAAAGTAAATGAAAATAGATCATTTGCTGTTCTGAAGCAGCATTCTTGCTCACTTCCTTTTTATATAATGGTTGCCTTTGGCACAGAACTGTGCCAAACCGTGTCTTTTGTTTAACTTAATGAGGTAGAGTATTGAGACAAATTACAGCAAGTCTGCAAATACTTCTTGTCTTTCTGCTGTAAGGCTCTTAAAGCCTTAATGTATTGATTTTTAATTTCAGATCAAGGAGCCCTGCACAAAGCTATCAGCTGTGAAAATGGAATGCATATCATAGAAGAAACACAACTTTTCCCAAACTTTGAGTCAGTCCAAACTCTCCTGCTTTCATCAAAAAAAGTAAGTACCATAAGCTTGTGTCCTCATTTGCAGTTCCACAGGGCTTTAAGAATTTATATTTAACTCTAATGTAGTAGGTAAGTGGCAAGCTTCTGAAGCTCTGGGTATGGGCAAGCACAGTGTGCTGGTCTTTCCTTCAATCCCCAGTAAAGCCATAACGTGTTTAATGGTACCATGATGGGGTACTGTAAAAATCCTGACCCCTTGTGGTCGTTACAAATCCATGAAGAAAAATATGCAGGAATGTAGTGGAAGAGTCTGTGTTTCAGAGGAAAGTAACCTAAGAAGAGAACTGTCTATCTAGCAGAAAGCCTTACTGCCTCAAATAGTAAAACTAATTGGTTGAGTCCAATTGCTTAAATGAGAGGTTCCTGTGGGGTAGCTTTATCATGAGAGCAGGCACATCAGTGTCACTGGTGCTATTATGTGCCAGCCAGGATCTCTCATTACACTCTGCTTTCCAGCTGGAATTCCAGCTGCAGCTCCAACCGGAAAATGCTTGCTCTGCTGCAGGCTTTAAACGCAATGGTTCTGCATTATTAAACAGTTGCTGGGTTTAATCCCAGAGTGATTTTGTGACAGTGGGAAGATAATCACTGCGGGTATTTTGAGTGCTGGTTAGCCTTCTGCTTATAGTTATTCAGACCCTTAGGTTCCTAAATACTCGTGATAGTTTTGCCATGAATAGCGGTTTTCAGCAAATACCCCCACTCAGTTCTTGAAACTTCTTGGATTCCTAAGGAAAAAAATGATTTTACTGATTTATTTACTGATTTATTTTTGTTGTATCTATTTTGAAGTATCTGATAGTGATACTGATGCTCGGCGAAAACCTAGAGATCAATAATTGTTCTGCAGTTCAGGATTTAGAAATAGTGCCAAAGTATCTAAAAAGCAGTTTTTATTTTTGTGATATTGAACAAAGTTTGCCAATGTGATCAACTGTATCAAAAGTTCTATCAAATTCTATTGAATAAACAGATTTTATCGAAAAGAGCTTTATGCTCTTGTATCTCACTCTCATGTTCAGAATAAAGCAAAATATTTTGAAGACAGAATGTGCTTTTGATAGGTGAATCAGAGTGTGATACAGACCCATATTCAGGGATTTCAGTTAAATGTGTATTATTGCTATGGGTGATGCAGTTTTCAAGCAATGCATGACTGAAATTATGAAGGTAAGTTTACTATACTTGAAAGATAGGACAGTTCTTATCTTTGTTGTATTTAAATTTATTTAATGACATGACATATATTTAAGAAATATAAAGGATTTTATAGGGTGTAATTTATATTAACATTTATATTAATTTTATGTAAATTTATATTAAAACATAGGCTTCTGATAAAAGCAAACATATTAATATTCTCCAAGTGAATAAACACAAATATGATTTAAATTCAAGACACAGCAGTCATCTTGCTTAGTTACCAAGTAATTTTGCTTATTTCTTCTGGTCTTCTTTCACACTATTTCTTAATTCTTTCTTTTCCCCAAAAGTTATTTTGATTTCTTTTAACTACTGTGAGCAGATATGTATGTTGTGCATTCAACATCTGTGGGGTCTTTTTGTGAGTTTTTCTTTTAAATGATAGTACTTTGGCTTATTTCCTAGCTTGTGTACCAGGACATAAAGGGCAAGGGTTTTATCCGTCCTATCAACAAGGTAAACGATGGTGAATGCTGACTTGATAATCTTTTATTATGGCTGTATACTTGTATATATGGCTGTAAATACTTTCAGGACTCCTTCGTCCAAAAAGAGTTCTTCCAATGATTTGATTTGACTGGATGTTGCAACATCTGTGATAGAAAATAATATTAGATAACACTTCTAATAAGTTCTTTAATGGTCAGTTTCTTAATTATGGGTAAAAGATGTAGTCCTTCGTGTACTGGTTTAATTATGGTCCCTTTTTATTTTTGGAAGGGATAGGTGTTACGGCCTCATACTAAACACACACCAAACAATTTCACCACATACCTAGTAGTTGAGACTACTGCAGAAATGATAGCATCAATTTTTTTGATCTCTGAACCGAGTGCTAAGTTTTAACCTACTCGAGTATAATCCTCAAGAAAGTCTAATGTGAACAGAGCATAAGAACACATGATGAACATAGACCTTTTTACAGAGAAGGAGCTTTCAAAGCTTAGGATTTAGACATAGCACTATGTCCTGCAAGGCACCGTGGACCAGCAATGTTGGATCTTGAGCAAGTAAAAACCAAATTGTTGCTGCCTTAGCCTCTGTAGCTGGCACCTGAAGCAAAGCCATCTAATATAATCCCAAAAAAGCTCGAGTCCTGCTTGGGAATGAGGTGTATGGAGGTTGGGCTTGGATGCCAGGAACATGGATGTCGTGTTATTGTGGTACCACCTAAGCTGGGGTTGCTTCTGCTTCCTGACTTGCGGATCTGAGAGCATTCCTCCTGGGACATCCTGTAAGCAAGAACAGGGAGCTGCTACTCGTTGGTGTTGGTGTTTGTGAATGTTTAGTGTCATCCCGTAGCAGAACTATTAACCACAACAGCCCTCTATGGTAAGAACCTTTCAGGAGTCACTGAAACTTCCCCTTGTCCAAAGGGCACTATGTGGATGAGACAGTAGTCAGTACTGAGGAGCCCAGTTTGTCCAAGAGCTTTTTCTGAGCGTCTGAAGTTGTGTCCCCAGCTCTCCTGGTCTTTTCTGCACTCCCTGGACATAGCAGCTTGGTCCCATACAGAGAGGCGGGAGCCTTGCACAGGTTACCCTGTCACCTTGTGTGTTGGAGAGCTGGAGGGCCCTAGGGGGATCAGAGGAAGCTTTTGGACACTCTTCTCAAGACTGTTTCATTATTCTGCTTTTAAGCAGATGTTCTGTTAGTCAGTGCATTAAGGAAATAGACTGCTCTGAGTTCTTGTAGCAATAGCTCCTTACATCTCTTTATGGAAAGTAAATAGTGAGCTCCAAAACATAAATTTAATCCTGGAGCAGCCTGTTAGTTACTCACCTTGAACTAGAGTGTTTTAAGAATTTTTCCTTTTAACTGGCAAGCTTTTCTAGGGGTGTATCTGCCCGTCACTTTATGACCATGGTCATCCTGACAAAGAGTCAAGACAACCACAGGGTGCATTTCTACACACTGAGATCTGTGTGGCTGCCCCCAGGAAAGGGCTTGGATCAGACTTCCTGGCAATGCCAGCTGCTGGAGAGCACTGATACATTCACTCGGTATTCAGCTCGGGATAGAAGGAGTCCACTGCCAAGGTGGGACGTGCCGCTCAGCAGCCTCTCCAAGTACCAAAGGCCTCTGCTGTTGTAGCGTTCATGAGGGTCTTTCCCCCACGAAGCCTGAGGATTATAAAGCCTGAGCATTATAGACAATAAATTCACAGGTCCCTCTGAGCCATTGGTTCCTGCAGACTCTAAAGCAGATGAATGAAATATGCCGCTGGCTGCCATTTATGGCGAGGATGCCCAGAGGGAGTCTGGTCTTTTGCAGAAGGACATAGAGTGGGATTCAGTTGTGAATGGATCCCCGCTTGTCTGTAGGTCATTCCATTTATCCTCCTCTTTTGCTCGGCATTGAGCCAGCGTAATAGGTGGTATTTGGTAGAAAGCAGGTGGATTGATTCAAATCTCAGCAGGCTGGAAGTGGTGGAGCAGTGGAGATGCAGGTGGGAGAACCAAAGGCAGCAGGGCAGCTTTGGGAGTGGGGAACAGGTTGTAATATGGAAAACCATCCCTTTTGAGAAGTGTCAACACACACAGATCTCACCTTGCAAAGAGATTGTCAATGCATTTGCATTTTTGGAAAAACACTAGAAAGCCATATTTAGCTGTTTATTTTCCTGTCTTGTAGAGAACAGTTATTTTAATTTTATCTTTTTTGCCTTTTTTGTATCATCAACAATTTTCAAGATCCATTTCCTTTTTAAAACAAAGTCTTATCAAAGCAAATGACTGTTTCCCTCAGGTTCCAGCCTTTGCACACATACAGCTATATCTTTTACATCTATTTACTTTTAATCATTTTTAATTGCTTGTAGAATTTAACTTCCAGAAGGTGATCAGCTGCTTTTCCTTTATTTATTTATTATTTATTTATTTTTAGGGCAAAAAATACCTCTATGCAGGCTCAAATTCTGGTGTGGTTCAGTCTCCTGTGGCGTTCTGTGATAAATACACCAGTTGCGTGGACTGCGTTTTAGCAAGGGATCCCTACTGTGCTTGGAAACCCCTTGAAGGCTCCTGCGTGGATATTCTTAAGGAAAGAGACATGGAAAGGTAAAGGCAGCTTTTGGTAACCCTGCAGGTAGAATTTCAAGGTTCACATGGGTCCTGTAAACGTTCACTTCCTATCAAACTTTTTAAAAATGGTTTTATCTTTGCAATATTGTGTCAGCCTTGTTCCTTACTGATAAATAGGATTTTTTTTAACAGAATGTTTTCAAATACACACTTTCTCTTATCCGTTAATTAGCATCTTTCAGAAATGTCTGTTTACAGCATTTAGATAAGATGAGCCTCGTTTCGTGCAGGAGAGCAGGGGAGCTGCAGGAAGCAAGTGGTAATGCTCTTTTTTCCTTTTTTTTTATATACAGGAATTGGATTCAGAACATAGGTGGAGATGCTTCCTCTTGTTCTGGTAAGATGCAGCCTTTAAAAAGCTGTTTACCTAAGTGGAGTAGTGAAAAAGGGTTCTGATTTAATTAGATCGGTTTTCTGTGTCTATCTTGGTATGTGTTACATTTTTCTGTGTATGAGATCCTGCTTTTTAGTGTTGGAGCATCCGTACGGCGCTCTCAGCATCTGTGTTCATGTACTTTGAAGTGTGTGGTGCACAAGCTTCCTAAGCAAACTGGGGCAGCTCAATAGCAGCTTGCAAGAGACAGCAATATTTACCATTAGTATTTTCAGTTCAGAGGCCTGTGTGTTTGTGAGATGTCATTTGAGATTCTTCTCTTTAGCCCTTGATAAGTGCTTGATTATTGTTGTTGGATCAGATGCAATGGTCCTGAGAAGAGCTGTTTTTATGATGAAGCGCAGGGGGCAGAGGGGGTTAGTAACATCATACAGAGCAGCTGAAATACCTCCAGAGTGCTGTAAGGCAAGTAATCCCAGGTCATCTTTTTTCTTTTGGGTAGCTTGTATTACTGTTAGCAAAGCAAGGAGGTCTTAAAGAGTAGTAATGTTTGGGAGGTTTGTGTTGCAGCAAACAAAGCTTTTAAGAGTTTGCTTTACTGTGTACTGTTAATCCAAGCATAGCCTATGTAACCATGGGAGTTTGTGGTGTTTGTTAGTTACTTACTCGGAGTTACCAGGCTCTTTTCTGGGCATGCAGTAGGTGCTGATGCCTTTAGAAGAGAGTTTGAGTGGTGATCTGAGTAACCACTCTTTATTCATTTTCCATTTGGGTAGTTTATAGTTACCAATCTACTTAAAATGCCCTAGCTCTGTGTAAACGCATACCAGGTTCAGCATCTTGTTTCAAACAGTGGCTCATGTCATGCATAACTCAGTGGTGGATCAACAAGGTCTCATCCTATTTCTCTACAAGCAGAAGCTGTTTCAAGGTTTGGTCTGTCCTGTCTCTCAGTCCCTTTGGACACCTTGTATGCTGTCTAAGGTTTCACTGACATTCTTGCATGCAGTTTTCTTGTTCTTGTGTGGTAATCGTAATGCTGTAACCTGTATGTTTCCAGTACGAGTAGCACAGTCTCATGAAACTGTACAGATTAGCACAAACAAAAATCATTGCTGACACTCTGCAAATTTATTTTGATGTTCCAGATAAAGTAAGAGAGAATTCCCTACAGCATACATTCAAGCACGGGAGCACAGCAGAACTCAAATGTTCTCAAAAGTCCAATCTGGCCCAGGTAGTTTGGAAGTTCAAGGATGACGTGCTGAAAGTGGAGAGCCCCAAATACCGCCTGCTGGAAAAGGCCTTGCTCATCTTCAACCTATCGGAGGGAGACAGTGGAGTTTATCAGTGTTTGTCAGAAGAAAAAGTGAAGAATAAGAAGTTTTCTCAAGTGCTGGCGAAGCACGTTTTGGAGCTGAAGAAGATCCACCACACCACGGCGGGCCCGACGGCGGCAGCCGCCACCACAAAAGGTAATAGCGATGAGCCCAAAGCGTCGGCCGCGTCGGCCCAGGGGCCCACGGCCCAGACCTCCACCACTCACATCGTGCCCGTCACCACATCAAGGATCCTCACCAAGCCCGTCGGCCCTGTCCTCACGAGTGCAGCCTCCAACACAGAGATCTTCAACCTGATTCCTGATGCGGTCCCAGAAAAGACCATGTTCCTCAAGTCAAATGATAACTTCCTTTTGATGTTCCTGTTTCTGTTCTTTTTCATTCTCTTCTTGTGCCTGCTGTCCTACAACTGTTACAAGGGCTACTTGCCAGGCCAGTGCCTGAAATTCCGCTCCGTTTTGTTGCTCGGCAAGAAAAAGAACAAGTCGGATTTCTCCGACTGCGAGCAGAGTGTGAAGGAGACGCTGGTGGAGCAGGGCAGCGTCAGCCAGCAGAACGGGGAGCAGCCCAAGCCGGCGCACGACACGGGCTACGAGACCGAGCCCGACTGTGGCAACGGGCAGGGGCCGCCCGCGGAGGCGCCGGCGCCAGCACCGCGCGGTGACCGCGACCGCCCCTTCGACGTCAAGTGCGAGCTCAAGTACGCCGACTCGGACGCCGAGGGAGAGTGAGGCCCCCACGTCGCCCCATCGAGACGCGGAGCTCCCCTCGGCACACAGCCGCATACTGCATTGTCCTCTCTGGGTTTTTTTTCCTTTTCTATTTTTTAATTTTACCTTTAAACGGCCAGTTTCAGATCCCCCATCAAGAAGTCCCAAGATTATTTTTATTTTCCCCTGCCCCGGGGTACTTCGCTCTGGCGAGGAGTCACACACTCAATTTTTTGACCCCGTTCTTCCACTGAGCAAACGTGGCTTTCTGGCGCAGCTGGTTCTAAAAAGCACTTCAGCCTGCACGTATTTTAGCTGCCATTAAGAGAAAACAAAAAAGCAAAAAGAAAAGAAATCAAGTTTCATTTTAATTCCAAATTGGAAATTAAGTTTAGTTTATCAGATTGGTAAATTATAGACTTTTGTCCAGATTGGGACACTTTATTTTCTTTTCTTTAGTGGTTACTTTTAGTTTGTGGTTTGGCACACTAGGTCTCTCTTAGTTAAAGTTAATTTTCTTAACTGCTTTTAAACTATCTTTTAGATTTTAAAACGAAAGGGGATAGGTTTGGCTTGATTTATGTAAGACTCAGGGATAATCTTGTTTAAAGGCTCTTTTATTTGATACTTGTTAGAATTTAGGTACAACAATAATACCAGTCCAAAGTACTTGGACTGGGCTAAGTTGGGGATATAAGAAAATATAGATATAGGATTTTTCTTTTTTTTTTTTTTTTCCTATAATCAGCAAGCTGGACACAATCACATTCTGTCTTCTCTACAGAACTGGATATTTTGGTTTCCTTTCTGTTCAGTTTTTTTAATGAAACAGTACAGGCAAGCAGCTCACGTGGCCGCCGCCCAGAGAGGGTTTTGAGGCACGAATGGGGATGAGTTCTTGGTGCGATAGTGCGGTCAGCAGCTTGCCGGAATGGACTGTTGGATACAGCCTGACGAGAACACGCCGCAGTTGATTTTCCTTTTTCCAGATTCAGAGTTAACACAACCTCTTTTCGTGACAAGTCTTTGCCACGCCACCCTTGCCGGGTAGCACCCGCCGACCTCCTATGCAACTGGAGTCTGAAACTGGAGCTGCTCAAACAATCAGTCATCGGGACTGTCCATGGGGATCATGCCTGCAGAAGTGAAAATGTGCGTTTGTTGTAGCCTGGCTCACAGCAGCACTGTTTGTCTGTAAAAGCATTTTGTGCGGTACAGTCCTGAAGAATTGTTCCTCTCGCTGCGTCTTCTCTGTAAATATTGCTAGAAGTAGAGTATGTTTTAACAGTAAACAGCAGTATGCCTGGGCTGCTTTTCTATGTTGAACTTTCATGCAACCGTAACTTTGACTGTCTTAGTGTGAACAGTTTATATTTTATAAGATTCAGTTTGGTTTTATTTTTCTATTTTTAATTATGTACATATAAAATGACAGAATAAATATTAAAATAAATTGTATTATATCTTGGCTTTTATGAAATTTTACACAGGGGAACTACTTTCCATCTCCTTAGTGCTAGTGTTCCTTGAGGTTTTCTTTAAGGGGCAATGGGCGACGGGGAAGGGGGGAGGAAAAACTTTAGAAATTCATTTGAAGTGGGTTCTCTCTGTAGCGTTTCACATCACATGGGTTACATGTCCCTGTCGTGGACTAGAAGGATGGAGAGTGGAGCGTGGGTGAAGGAGGAAAGGGCTCTTTTCTGGCATGGCAGCCTCGGGCCATTTCCTTGAGCTACCCTTCTGAAACTCATTTGTGTTTTGGCATTATTGTGTTTTGGCATTATTTCATCAGTGTGTGATGCGTTTCTTGCAACCTTTTTCCTTAGCACCCTCTTTTTGTTTTCTGTGCTCTTCTGTCACGCAGCCTCATCTCCTATACCTTTCCCTCCTACCGGTACCTCCTTTTTGTCCTGTGCGGGAAGTGACTCTCCTCCTTCACCCACCCGTGCCCAGCTTGGGGCTCGGCCTGGCACAGACCCTCTAACGGTCACGTTGTTGCCGCCCTTCCTAAGCGACCAGGCGCAGCACGTTAGTGTCCGCGGAGCCTTTCACCTCTTCTGCCACGGCACAGGTAAGCGCGGGGCGCCCGCGGGACGCGGCCTCCGGAGCGCTCGGCCTCCGGAGCGCTCGGCATCGGAGACTGCGCAGCCGCCCGCGCCGCTCGGGGCATCGGGAGTGAGTGACCTCTGCCGCATCCATCTCCTGTTGGGTTTGAGTTTCCCCATGGGCACCTCCACCATGTCCAGCCCCTATATGGTTTGTGTTTCCCCATGGGCACATCCTCCATGTCCAGCCTCTGAGGTTCCCTTGGGCACATCCACAACATCCAGCTCCTCTTGGGTTTGTGATTCCTTCCACCGTGTCCAGCCTCTGTGAGGTTTGTGTTTCCCATTGGCACCTCTACCACATCCAGTCTCTATTGGGTTTGTATTTCACCTGCTTTCCCAGGCTTAGCCATTTGCCTTTAAAAAAAAAAAATATCATTTTAAAAGGTGAAGTTCTTACAGCAGTAACAACTTCAGCTTCATGAAGTGGGTACACTTATCTGAGGCATACAATCAAAGGTCAAAGTTACTTTTTTCAATGAAAATTCAGCATTTATTGCACAGCTTTTGTTTGGATTGTAGTTGACTGTTTAATCTGAGTTTGTTTTTAATGGATATGAACTGGTCTTGAGATGGAACTTCACTCCTTTGAAATAAGAGGGTAAATTTGAAATGATTTAATACAGATTCATTTTAAAAGGAGCATTTCTTTTGACTAGGAAGTATATGGTTCTTAAAATGTTACATGGAATTAGATCAAACTTCACGCATTTTCATTAGCATGTGCCTTCACAAAGGTGTAATTTGTATTTCTGTGGCTAAAAGCAGTGATGATGGGCTCACATTTTCTAACAAGAATTTCTCCACTGCTACTATAGAAAGTGCACTTAAACTTAGTTTTTCCAGTATGAGAAAAATGGGAATAGTAATGTAGCTCATGGAGCCAAAGATATTCACATAGTCTGATAATCACGCTACAGATCAGGAAGCTATTTTTAAATGACTCCCTCTTCAACTCAGTGTTGTCTCTGTATTTGTGTCTCTTGGTATTTAACTCTTTTTTCACTTGCTGCTTCCTAGAAATTGTTAGTAACTGTGAGTGCTTGGCAGTAAACTTAGGGCAGAAGGGCCAATGTGCTGAAGTGGCGCCGTGGATGTCCCGGCAGCAGCAGGTAAGGAAGGACAAGCGAGGAGCTCTTAGGAGACTCGGGCTGAAGATGAGCACAACAACAACATGGGGCAGTCCAGGTGCCTCCCTGCGTGGGGGGCAGGAAAAGGTTTCCACGTTCTCCCAAAGTCAGTGAATCACCAGACTTTATCTTTTGGAAGGGTGTTTCATCCTCTCTAGGAAATGAGACATACAGCTGATGCATCACCATGTACATTCCTCCTCTTACGTGGAATTGCCACTTTTGTTCAGTTGATTGATAAGATAGAAGGTGACATGCCCCCCTGATAGAAGCCTCTGCATCACCCTGGGAATGTCTGCAAAGATGTTTGGGTGTATTCCTGGAGGATAAGCTGGCGCCTTGACCAAGAAGCTCCCTGCTTGGATTTGTTCACATTCCTTCATTCGTTGTTGATACTCCTTTATATAAACACAGCACTAATGGAGCCTCATTTCCCCTAGCAGTGATTACAGCTCAAAATGTGTTTGCAAGGAACAGAAGAATAAAGTGAGAACGCCAGGGTTAAGCGTCATGTTTGGTCTGCTGATTCAAGGATGTGCTTTAAGCAAGGTCCCCCTTTCTGTAATGCAAACATAAGAGGTTGCTGCATGATCTGTGGGGGGAAAAAAAACAAGGCTTATTTTGTTAATCAGGTTTCTAGCATAACTTTAGTGAGGATAACCAAGTTTCTGCTTTTTCTAAGCATAAAATTGCGCTTCAGGCCGCTGGGATCGTGGCAGAAGTTGGTTCCTGCTCCTGTCTCGTTCATGGCAGGTGTTTTAACCTGAGCGCGTGCCCAGGGGCAGCACCTCTGAGCCCTCCCACGGGCCCCTGTCTGCTGCAGCATGAGGTGGAGCTGGATGCAGCACCAGGCCTCTTGTCAGGGTCTGATGGATTCTCTGGAGAAGAGACTGAGTCATTTTGCCTTTGTCCTTCCTGAAAAGAAAGATCTCCAAGGAGCAATTTGTTAATGGAGCAGTTTTCTTTCCCTTGCCCTGACAAGTCTTACATCTTCACACATCCCCAAAGATCTGTTAAGATTTGCACGAGCAAATATTAGGTTTCCTGTATGCTTTCTTTAATGTGACTTGGTTGCAGAATTTTTAAGCACTGTAAAGACATATGAAGGAGGCTTGAAATAATTTGAACAGACTCCTGCACCATGTGGTGCAGGGGGAGAGGCGCTGAACTGATGAGGTGCTGAATTGCTTTGTAATTTCTCTCTTCTGTGCTCCATTCCTTATAGATGCAGCAGAAACAGGCTTTTTTAGTGGAGTGGGTTCTGCTCCAGCATGTTAGTTTGGGCTCCCTCTCTGCACAACTGCAGTTTACAAGCGTCTCCTTGGCCTTAATTTCACGGACAAGTTTTGTACTAGAACACAGTGCTGAGCAGTGATATAAATGGGTTTATAGATAAGGAGAAACAGTGAGCAGCATTATGCTTTATTTCTGTGAGTTTGGCCTGCAGCTTTGGGCTCCCTTTGTTCCCTGATCTCAAGGCTTCCGACCTCTCTCCTTAGCTTGTCTGGGGCTGGATGTTTTCCATCGCTGCTCCTTAAATTTTCACTCCCATTAAAATAACCCTGGGAATGAAAATAAACGTTCTGCAAACACAGCAATATACTTCAAAGCAGTTGTTATTTCTTAGAGGTACTGAGATGGGCCCTAGATAACATCCACGTACAGTGCCTGTTCCCTGTGGTTATGCTATTTTAAAGGTAGAGCATAATGCGAGAAAGCTTCCCACGTCAGCGTGGGAAAAGATCCATGGCTCCCTGGAACCAAATCCCGAGAGATTTGCCAGTGTTTCTCTGGGCAGCCCTGCAGGGACACATCCTCCCTTCCAAGGTCCAGAGCCCTAGGAGCCAGGAGGCTTCCCCTTGGGAAAGGGGCTCCTGGCCAGGACCTTGGCCCCCTCACTCTTCTGAAGGCGCCGAGCAGCAACTGAATCAAACAAAGCTGAAAGCCTTGGAAAAGATGTGAAGTAAAAAAGATCAGCCCACTGCATAAGTGCTTTAAAACTTCCTAAACTATTTTGTTAATTTTTACGTAGCTTATTTGGAGATTAGCTTGGTGTGCTTTTCTGAAGCTGTGCTGCTGACTTTAATCCATAGAGTTGCTTATTAATCCATGTCTGGTTTATCTTTATCCTCATGCGGGAATGCTAAATTTATGCCTTGTTAACCAGCTCTCTATCCTGCTTTGTGTATTAGCCTGTCCCCAAACCGCTGCCGTCTTATGCAAGCGGTCCACAATTCGCTTTCAGCATCTGTGGCTGCAGTGATCTGATAATAACTAACTGTTAATTTGCCATTTTGGATTCTGTGAATTTGCACCGAGTCCTGCGATGATTTCTGTGCTGGCTGCAGCACTTAGAGGCACTTTGGTATGAAAAAACATTCTGTCAGTGCCGGTCCATGATGTGTCAGCCCTTTTCAAATTACTTAAAGTCCATATATGTCAAGGAAAGGAAGGCAACTAAGAGTAGTCAGCATGGATTCACCAAGGGGAAGTCATATTTGACAAACCTGACAACCTTCTATGATGGGATGATGGATGAGGAGAGAGCCGTGGATGCTGTCTGCCTTGACTTCAGCAAGACTTTTGACACCATCTCCCATAACATCCATCATAGGAAAGCTCTGGAAGTGTGTTCTGGATGAGTGCACAGTGAGGTGGAGAGAGAACTGGCTGGATGGCAGAGCTCACAGGGTAGTGATAAATGGTGCTGAGTCCAGTTGGAGGCCTGTGGCCAGTGGTGTCCCCCAAGGGTCAATAAAGGGCCCGGTGCTGTTCAGCTTGTTCATCAATGACCTGGAGGAGGGCACAGAGGATACCCTGAGCAAGTTTGCGGACAATCCCAAGCTGGGTGGAGTGGCCGACACTCCAGAGGGCTGTGCTGCCATCCAGAGGGACCTGGACAGGCTGGAGAGTTGGGCAGAGAGGAACCTCAACAAGGACAAATGCAGGGTCCTGCACCTGGGCAGGGATAACCCCAGGCACCAGGACAGATTAGGGGTTGACCTGCTGGAGAGCTGCTCCACAGAGCAGCTCCAGGACCTGGGAGTCCTGGTTGACACCAAGTTACCCATGAGGCCGCAGTGCCCTTGTGGCCAAGAAGGCCAATGGGATCCTGTCTGCATCAGGAGGAGCGTTGCCAGCAAGTGGAGGGAGGAGATCCTGCCCTTCTGCTCAGCTCTAGTGAGGCCGCATCTAGAGCATTGGGGGCAGCTCTGGGCTTCTCAGGACAAGAGCTATGTGGAGCTTCTAGAGAGGGTCCAGCGGAGAGCGACAAAGATGATTAAGGGACTGGAGCCTATCTTGTACGAAGAGAGACTGAGTGAGTTGGGCCTGTTTTCTCTGGAGAAGAGAAGGCTGAGAGGAGATATGGTTAACATGTGTAAGAACATGAAGGGAGAATGTAGGGAGGAAGGGGCCAAGCTCTTCTTAGTGATGGCCAGTGATAGGACAGGGGAAATGGATATAAGTTGCAACACAGGAATTTTCATCTCCATGTGAGGAAGAACTTCTTCCCTGTGAGGGTGCCAGAGCCCTGGAACAGGCTGCCCAGGGAGGTTGTGGAGTCTCCTTCTCTGGAGATCTTCCAAACCCACCTGGATGTCGCCCTGTGCTCTGGGTGTCCCTGCTGGAGCAGGGGGTTGGACTGGATGATCTCTAGAGGCCCCTTCCAACCTCAACCATCCTGTGATTGTTTTGTGTGTGTGTTAATACATACATTATATATATAAAATATATATATATATATAAAATATATATATATATAAAGTATATACATACATATCATATATGAATGATAGCTTGATAGCTTAAAAAATTAAGGTTGTTCCCTTAAGACATTAACAGAAAAGAACTTAAATCACCTCCTAAGCCTTGGAAGATCAATTGAATATCTCAGACCATTCTGAAATAGAAAACCATTCTGAAATAGAAAACATACAAACATTAAACTAAAAACTTCCTTTTTCCTGCTTTAAACTGTGAAAAGTTGTGTCTGTACCTGTCAGGGACTGTGTTGGCCCTAACCTTTCAGTGTGTACATAAACAGCAAAAATCCCCTGTTAATGTTGCTGTGATCATCTTGACTGGGTGACTTCTCTATAGACCTCATGTCACTTTCTTAAATTTCAGTGTCAGCATCATGTTTGGCAAAATCCTGTAAGGGTCTCTCTTGCTGTGTGCTTTTATATAAAAAGGCAACAGTCAAACCAAGAAAAATGTGTAAGGACAATGAGGTTTTTTTTTTTTTCCCCTCTGAATACATGTTTTCTTTCCAGGACTCCAATAAGCTTACTTTAAAGATAGCATCACTCATCAGGATTAAGATGGTGCCGTAAAGTAGAGGGTGAAGTAAAGCCAGGAGTATATTACTAGCTATACTTCAAAAGATTCAAATCAACAGAGAAAAACTAAGGGAATGTTTTGTTCTGCAATACTGCCAAGCTAACTGAATTCAGACTTCAGTTTTTCCTGTGCAATGAAAAATAATGTGCAGAAGCTGGAAAACCTCTTTTTGTATGACTTTTCTTATTTTTAAAGCATTTCTAAATTAGCAAGAGACATTAAAATCTTTCTCTCAAATGAGGAAATCGGTCTGGTGAGAAACAGTAATTGTAGCCTGCAAACAGTTATTACCATTATAATGCGCTTAAAACTTCAGACATTTCAAATTACTTGCATGCTGTAACCTATCCCATATTACTGAAATACTAGTGAATTCTGTAAGTGTTCTTGTGTATTGCTAAATTATGTCAACCACCTCATCTGCAAGCAGATTTACTGCATGTAAATTAAGACAATTGATAGTCTTCAAACATTTATGTTAAGATGCTAAGATTTTTTAATCAGTATCCTTTGCCTTTTTTACCAAATAATCTATCCAAAAGGTCTACCAAGAGACAGGAAAATACCAGGTACTTTGTCTTTTGGTTAAAAGCCCTCATGGAATACCAGTGTGAAGCAATAGTTTTAGGTTAGTTGTTTAGTTCTGCAATTAGTTGCTTCATAGGCTTTTCAGAGAGACAGGTTGACTTGATTACAAACAAATAAACAAAAAAGGCATTATATACCACCCTATAGACCACCTAGAATTTTAATGTGTGAGCTAAATGTGCCTGTGTTCCTGATGCCCTGGAGTTGCTGGGGACTGGGAGACCTGTGCAAGGAAAAGCTGTCATGCATTTCGCAAAACTGCTTTTATAGTATGACAAGGTCTAAAGAAAATGTGAAACAAAGTTCACATTTGGCCAAATGTACTTTCTAAAAGGTTTTGCACTTCCGAAAATTCTGAAGAATTTCAGGATATTCACTTTGCTGTATATGCTGTTTGTTTGGAAGGTTTCATTTTACCTCTGTGCTTAGCTGTTCTTTTGTAATTCATCATTAATATTTAAACTGTTTTTCTCCTTGCCTAACACGGAACTTGGATTGTATAAGTACCTCAGCTCAAGGCTAGTATTAACTCCTAAACCCTGAATTTCCCAATCCTACCTAGTAAGAAATCTGATGGGTTTGGTCTCACTATCCCAGTTTGCTAACTCTGTTCACAAACAGTTGTGTTGGACCTCAGTCTACAGTGACCATCTTTACCCTTCTTTTTTCCATGTACCTTTGACAGCTACCACCTGTAGGTTTACAGGAATTAATCCCTCAACCTGATGGCAGCTGAACTGGTAGTTATTTGTAACTTAGGTGTCAGTATTTTTTAAAAACAATTTCTGCAAAAATAGCTTGCCAGAGTTGGGTTTTTTTTTTTTGTTTGTTTGGTTTTTTTTTGTTTGTTTTTTTTGTTTTTTTCCCTCTTCCAGCCCTTTTCCAACCTGATTCTAAAGTTTAGGTATATGTCGCAGTTGTGTTAGCTGATAGGAGGATGAAGTGCACAAGGAAATTTGAAGTGGAAACTCAACATGAGCTCTAACTGATGGAGTGAGATCAAGTCCCAGGTTCCAGCTCACTAACACTAGTGCTCCTAAATAATCATTAGGAGCTGTGTCCTGTGTTCATGCTGCATATCCTTCCTTGGTGCACACTTCAGCACTGGGGTTTACCTCAACATAAGCATACCTCAATACAGATGTACCTCAAGACAGATGTACCTCAGTGTTTGGACGTTCCTCAGCACTCAGCCCCCAGTATCTCAGTGCTGGGGTGTACCTCGACATGAGCGTTGCTCAACACAGATGCACCTCAACATGGAGGTACCTCCACACAAGGGTACCTCAGCGGTGGCACGTAGCTCAACACAGAGGTATCTCAGCACTGGGTCACACCTCAGCACTAGGACGTTCTTCAACATGGAGGTACCTCAACATGGAGTCACCTCAGCACTGGGTCATTCCTCAACATGGAGGCACCTCAGCACTGGGTCATACCTC
>JAUBOD010000663.1:1799260-1826996 GCA_032353885.1 Nothura maculosa
TTTCCCCCTCCCTCTCCCAAAGAACTAATCCGCAAGCTAGCAGATATGATCTAGAAATTAAATAGGATCCAGGTCTTGCATAAACTTAGGGGACAAAGTGCCTTGCTGGTAAATCACAAGCTCTTCTTTTTGCCTCAAAAAACCCAGGACACATACTGAGAGCCAGGTACTGAGGAGAATTGTAAAAGAGTAATTATCAGCAAGAATTCTAGTGGGTGGGAGAAAAGAATGCTTTAGTATCAAGGAAATCAAATACTAAAAAGACACCTCTGTGCCCTCTCCTCTACTTAAAAAGAATGAAAATGCTGAATTTTTTTACAGAAAAGAAAATCTGCAGCCATGTGGAGCCTGTTCTTAGCTCTTCATGTTGATAATAATGGGTAGGAAGTCAACTAGTTGACTCGAGCACCAGGATGAGACAAATTCATCCTTAGGCATCTAGCACTGACTAAAGTAACCTCAGTAATTACTCAATATAAAAGGTGAATTTTTAAAGAGCAGCTCATTTTCAGGGAGAGCAGCAAGGGAAGCTCTTTTGCAGGTTTCCTGCAAGCATTCTAATCGCTTTAAAATTAGTCCCAGGTGCAGAATAAAGAGCATCTCATTCAAACTACTGTAAATGTAAAACAGTGGGCCACATTCAATGAGGTGCAGAGGACACTATGTTGTCATGAGTGTCTTGCAGGATAAATAGAAAATATTTATTAAATACGTGTATGCCACCATTACAGGAGTAGGGACTGCAAGAAAAGCTGGCAGATGGGAATTGCACCTAGTTGTCATAACCAGCAACATCCAGTCCTTCCTCTCCCCAGCCCTGACATGATCTAGCTGCAATATTCCTGTGCTGCTAGGGGGATTCAGCTCTTCTAAAAGATAGCTCCTATGTTCTAGACCCCTGACACTAAAAGCACTACAGCTCTTTGCTCTGGAGGTTTTAGGCCTCCTGCAGAGGGAAAATAGGGGACTCTTCAAAGAGAGGTTATTTCTAAAGCACTTGGGGACCGAGGATGAGATGGTGGCTTTTGTTCCCTCAATCCCTACCCTTGATCTGTGAGCATTATTGTCGGTGACTAGATCCATTTGCTGGATTATTACTTAGTTATTTAATTATCCTACTTAAAATTTCCAGGTAGTGCTGGCCAGGATGGATGGACCAAAGAATTTGATAGCTGGAGAACTGCCATTAGTGAACATGACAAGATGATGCAAAACTGGAAGAAAACATGGGTAGGAATTTATGGCTATGTACTTTCTACATCGCTGAATAGATTTTGTAATAGCTATGGCATTTCTGCAACTGAAAGCATTTGTAAAACAAAGTGATGTGTGTTACTATGCATGTTGTAATTCTGGAGGGAACAGTTAGACCTGTTTCATTTATTCTCCATCTTATTCCTTCATCCTTGTCAGCTTCCTCCTCCTGTCCTATTACCATGAGCTCAATGAGTAAGAGATAAGTCATCCTGCTGAAAAGGGCGAGACACTGAGCACAGCTCAGTGCATTTGACTCCATCTGTAAGACTGTAATCGGTTTGCAGAGACCATCAGACTTCATAACTAGTGTTGTCCATCAAAGCTGACCTTTCCTAAAACAGAAATCTGTATGTTGCTTTCTATGTTTTTCTCCAACAGCTGAAAAAGCGATTACTTTTGATAGCCACGTACTTTGGCTATGATGAGTACCTGTTGTAGGTGGAAAAAATAGCACATGCAACCTTCAAACCCTTCTTTTAAACTTGTGCTAACACTTTGTTTCTGAACTTCTTCTCCTTCAGGACAGCTGCACCAAGAAAAATACCCTTTAATGGATAAAGGAATGAGCAGGCTGGGACAAGAACTGTATGCGAGTTAGTTAATATTTCATTTGAAGAGGTGTTTGCAAGTGCTCGTGCTGGCACTTGGGTTGATATTCAGGAGAATTTGCTGAACTGTGAAGAAACCGAAGTGCAGTTTCCTCTGTGAACCACTCAGTAACTTACCTGCCACAGGAGAGACCTGTCCCACGTTGGAGCAGCTCTGTCCTCTGTCATTTCAGCTCATGAAGGGCACAGTGGTCTCGTGCCATTCAGCCAACACAATAAGGTCCATGCTTTGAGTTCAATAAGCAAACCAGTTCCTTTTTGGGCTTGATGGTCTTGGCGTACAATTTAGAGATCAGTAAGTAAGATTTGGATTGCATTTATTTACAGGCATTTTCACAGTCCTGTTTATTTTAATAATGTTTACCCTTAGGCCCTGTTCCTAATGTTTTAAAGAGCAATCCTTTCTAGTGTCAGCATGTTCACTTAAGATTTAACTTAGCTGCTCCAATATCTTTGGTCACAGAAGTTTCTGTACCCAATAAATAAATTCTGACTAATTCTGACTATTCTCAAAGTCCAGGTAGTTTACAAAGTACTCAAGTTAGAGCAAATGGTTTATTTACTGCAAATTATTCTTCAAAATTTGTGATATGGTGCTAAATGCTTTTATGTTCAATGAATTTTAAGACTAAAACTGTGTGGAGTTCACTTATTCTAAGTGAACAACTGCAGACTGTAAATTTGGGAACCAATTTTTCCACTGCAATGCTGTTCAGTCTTGTTTTTCTGCAAGCAATAAATAAAAAATTGAGGCAAATTTTTCTCCATCTTCTCAATATTCTTCAAAAACTGGCAAGAACATGTGAGCAAGATGTGTGTTCTATCTACGAATCACTACAAATGGTCCTATGAGTAACAAAGGATGTTTCGGGTTTATCCCCAGGTTAATATCAAACTAATAAGATTTAAATTGGACTGTTCTCACTTTAAAAAAAAAACCATTCTCTCCTTCTTAAATCTTCGAGACTCTTCTGAACTTATTTTCAATAAGACCATCTTGTAATCATGTGTGCAGGCCAGAATTTTTTATACAAGAACCATTTCCCTTTTTCATATTATCAATCACAAATAAATGCTGGCATGAACTCTAGATATCAAAGACCAGGGGAGCCGTTTTTCGTTTTAGTTTTGCTTCTGACATCTTTTATGCCCAGGAGACACTTTAAGTCTTTTTTTTTTTTTAATTGTCCCTCTTCCATTTATTCAACCGATTTTGAAGAGATGTAGGTTTTTATTTTTGCTGCTGAATAGGTAAGTAAGACTTCTATGAGACTGAGGAGGGCTACAAGTAGTAGGAAGTGGTTGTGATCCTTTAGCTTTGCAAAGGTTCATGTTGTTAGTGGCTGTCAGAAGTTCATATGTGCTCATCTCATACAGGCAGGGAACCACGATGAAGGGAAAAGAAGAGACTGGTGCCACTGCTCAGGTGGCAAGCTGTGTGGGATCACACCATTTTATAGCCACCAGCTTCTCCAGCAAACAGACCAATTCCTCTTATTGCCTGAGGCAGCAGAGGCCCCCTGATAGCTGGGTCTGGAGCAGCATAATTTTTAATTTCCTTGTCATAACAAGAAGGCGGCAAAGGCTAAAGCAAAGCTATTTACACCTGCAATTAAACAGATCACAGGCTTTTTTTTTTCTAATCCCCACTGCTTTGAACACACATGTGGGCCAATCAGTTTTGGCAATAAGACTTCATCATCACACATTCTCAATTGGGCAAGACAATTTCAGCAGGAGATCACCCACTAATGTCTCTGAAGCCATTGTGAAAAAAGTGGGTGTTCAACAGAATTAGTAGACAGAGCGGTGACCCCATATAGTGAGTTTCTTAGTGAGTTGCTTCACCTTTCTCCTTAGAAAGTGGCGAGGATTTTGAGCAAGCCATAATCCGAAGTCACTCTCCGTGCTGGGACAAAAGCTGTACAGAAAACAGAGCCAACACTGGGATGTGCAGGCAGGAGCCGCTCCATGCTACCGTGTGATGACTGGGAAGAGGGATTGGAGCAGCTTTAAACACCCAAGAGAGGGGCAGGAGCACCAAGGATGTACCAGGGGTACCTCCTGCCAGCCAAAACTGAGATCTTCAACCCTCAATCTTCATTTAAGATTAGATATAAAGATCACAACCTCTGCACCTTTCAGCCCAATGCTGGTCCACTCTCTTCAGATATTGTTCCCCAAAGCTGACACTTCATAGTTGCACTAACTAACTACTCCTAAGAAGAGCTCACTTCAGTCACAAAGAATCACACTTCAATCAAACTTTAGAGAATCAATATATTATAGCAGATTATACACGTTACAGTCTAGAAAATCGTTTGCACTTTGAAATTATTTATACTTTATATATGTATATATGGTATGTATATATATATATGCTTATGTATCCCCACTCTATCCCCATAGGACGGCTGCTTTCTATCCCCTCAGCACAGCCGCTCAGGCAGCTCCTCACAAACACCCCGAGGCGCCGCCTGGAGCGTCGCCGGTAGCGCCGCCTGGAGCGCCGCTGGTAGCACCCGGCATCCCCGGCAGCTCAGAGGCAGAGAGCCCATGGACGGACGTCCCCTCGTGTCTCCTCCGGGCTCATCCTCTGAGAGCTGCATTTACGTGGGGAATGTCCCCTGACAAGCTTAGCCCCAGTTATGGTGCTTGCTTGGCTCTACAAAGCTTCTCTCCTACGTAAGGCAAAAGTTTTCCCTGTTTTAGGAGCCAGTTCGGACTGGCTCAAAGCTCTCCCTTTTCCAGTAGTAGAACCCCAAGGTGGAGCAAGGGAGAAGCAGAAAGAGGCGGCTGGGCCCTTCCCTGACTCTTCCACACCCTCTAACTTCAAGGCAAGACCTATGGCAACCTTGACCTTCACGGCAGTGCCAGGGAGCAGGAACCTCTTGCTGCTGACCCCATGCAGGTAGGCCTGGCTCTCGGCACAGCTCCCAGCAGGGCAGGGTGTTCCCGGGGAAGGGGCTCGCTGCCCACGCGGCCATCGGGGCGCTCGGCCTTCAGCGTCAGCTCGGCTGCTTGCGGCTCTTCCCTGCCGCAGGACAGCGGCTCCACTGCCAGCCTCGGCGTCCAAAAAACACACCAGTTTAAGGAAGTTCTTAAAAAACAGACTTGAAAATAAAAAAAATCCTACCTAAGACCCAATCTTCTGGCTCTTAGAATCCTTTTCTCTCCCTCTAAAGCCACCTTTCTAGGAAGTTCTTTTAGCATCTGGTGCCACCACCAAATCACAGCTTAAGTTCATTAAACCACTACAGGCGACAGCGCCAGTTCAAGTGGTTCTGAGAAAGACAGTTTGTTCACTGTTATAGTCTGCTACCCAATCAGCCAAGTACACAGAAATCCAAGAGAATAAGTTAGTGCCTCCTCTGCTCCAGTGTGCATTTTTGTTCAAAGGTCAGAACAGTTGACTTGGCTGACTTACTTCAGGCATTTCTGAATTTATCTTAATTTGTTGTGCCCTCTTCCTATCTGGACCTTTAGATTTAGATATTTCAGTATTTACAGGTCTATCAGAAAATCTTGAAGCGCCACAGAAGTGAACCTGGATTTACTGCTGCTCTTCTGAATTCAATGCCAGCACGTCACTGGTTGCATTCTTTTCCAATTCCAGGGCATACGGGTTATACTCTTCTTCAAGCTTTTTTTTCCAGATTTTAACTACAGAACATTAGAATGGGAAAAAAAGTTACAACATAATATCCAAGGAAAAAATAAAATGAAGAGTCACACTGATTCTCTACTTCCTCCTCAAATTAAGAGCTGAGGAAAGCTCACACATCATTAGAAAGACCTATCACATGCAATGTGACTTTGAGAATGAGTCAGCAGTGAGGTCCTTTGGTCCAGCTTCATTGTCAAGCCAGGCCTCTTACTCAAGGAAGGGCAGCTGTCATATAGAAGCTGTCCTTTAAAAACTAAAAACATTTCAAACTTTCCAAGAAATTAAGTCATCCAGTATCTATGATATCTACTTGGCAACTGCATTAGCAGCATTGGAAATATGTGCTCCTGGAAGTCCAAACCTTTACACAACATGAACAGTTTTGGACAGGAAGACACATTTCAAACAAGCTAGTACAAAACTTAACTCCTACATAATGCTCAAATGAGTAGTTCTAAGAAAATATTTTTTTTTAAGGAAATAATAAGGAGTTCTTCTGAAGCCTCCTTAGAAGAAGCAGTGTGTGCCACCCGCCAAAAGGGGATTTCAGAAAACAATTTTCTCTTAAGAGCTTCTTGGCAAAGAGCCGACCACAGATTTATAAAACTGTAAAGAAAATAAACAAACAAAATCACAAAAATAGAGTTCTTCTTTTACTAACCACATATATGTCAAATGCCATTTGTTTCAGCAAAAATGCTGCATTAGATGAGAACTTGGATGAGAAATAAAAACTGAAACAAAAATAAGTCAGCAAATACTCACTATAGTTCGGCACATCCTCATCAGATTCTCTGAGAGATGCTTTACTGGTTTCTGATGAGCCATTTTTTCCATATTCAGTGGTTGAGATACTGGAGGCTTTTTCACTTACTCCTCCTTCAGCTTCTTCCTCTAAAGCTGCCACCATGTCTTTGTAGGCTTTCCTGGCCTCCGTGGTCAGCTGTACCATTCTATGAAAATGGTCCTGTAGAAATGTGAAACCTTAGTTTGGCTTCAATTATAAGTGTAAGTTTTATCAGCTCCATGAAAATCTATTACTTACGCAGAGCATTAACATTTATGGATGTAAGGAAGTAACAGAGAAAGCCTCATGGTAAATGATGCAACCGAGACCAGAAGTTTGTTTTTAACTATAAGTGAAAGGACAATGTGCCTAGGGATATGTTGCTGCAGCCATCATAAATTAGAAAATGAGAAGATTTTAGAAATGAGAAAAATTTAGAACTTTGTCCACACAAGCGTGTGCTGCTACATTTTAAACAGTTTTCTAATTAGTACATCCCTTTTCAAGACTAGTTCATTATCCCGAAGTTTCATTCAAACAGGTATTCAGCTAACCAGAAGAGGTTAGCTCTGGTTAGCTAACCAGAAGAGGTGAAGACTAACTTCCATATTCACTTTCACCTTAGTTGTTCCACTACTGTGTGAGAAATTTGTTTATAAGCGTCCATGGGCTACCAGAATGCTACAACGCCACATGAGGTAAGTAATTATAAAGACATTAAAAACAAGCTAAGGATTTACCAAAACACCACTTCTCTTTGAAGGAAAATTTCAGGAAAGAGATCTAGATGGAGACTGAGCCAGGAAAAGGAGGTCAAACTGCTCATTTGAACAGTGCTGAGCAACTGCACATTTTTAATCAAGTCTTTTTACAAACCCATGATGTCGGTTAGAAGGCTTGTGTGCTAAAGCAAGACAACTCGAATGTAAAGTTATAATTTAAACAGTGTTCTTTCCAACCAGTATAAAGCAAAGCTGAAGGAAACATGAACATACATGTTTGCAACTCACCTGAGCCCCATCATAGCTGAAAATTCCCACCACGCTCACAGGCACTGCTTTATTGACACAGCGGCCCAGAGCCTTGCGGTTCAGTGCAAAGACAAAGGGGATGTTTTGTTCACAGGCACAGTCAATAATGTTGTGCAGTGTCTCATCCAACCCACCTACAGGAGAGGACAAAATCAGCAGAGATACTTTTCCAGCTCATCCCAACTACAAGCCAGTACTCTCAAAACACTGCAATTATGAGGGTACTGAAAGATTGTGAGGGCATTCCTAAAGTTTATAAAAATGAAAACATGGAGCTCAGGAAAAGATCTGATGATCTCCGTTTCTAACAGAGAATACCAATCTATAGTTTGTGTTACCTGAGATACCACAAGAGTTACTAACATGGTTCAGTGTGAGAGTACTACAGACCTGGGCAAAGATGCAAGTCTGGTCTAAAATACCCTGAATGCTCATAGATTATTCAAAAGTTAGTATAAAGTAATGACCAGAGTCCCTAAAGCATATTTTAAACAAAATATCACTGATTTTAAACAAATGATCACTGATCATTGCCAGGCCTATGCCCTAAACGAAGTGGCTAGCGAGGCAGCTCCATCTCCTCCCAGTGGCGCCAGCACCACCATCTGTGCAGCTGTGCTGGGAAGCAACAGGCAGGGAGACCCTCACTTCAAAGAGCCCCCCAGACTCCACATTCCCACTGCAGTCCAGCAGTGAACAACCCAGACAGGGAGAGCCCTTTATAAGACTGGATTTCAAAGGCTATGCTGGATAAGGCCCTCTGATAGCCAGAGTGCTGCCACGCTGTTACTTGTCTGCTTTCAAAGTCTCTTCTATCGAGCAAGCTCAAGTGACACCAGGCAAACCCTACCCTTTGACTGAATCTTCTCACAGTTAGGAGAGATGATGACACACTTGAGCTTTTTCAGACGCAGGTATTTCAGAACTTCTCTGAGCCCCATAACCAGCCGGCGTTTTATCTTGGCCTTCACCGGGTCCTTCTGATACAGGCGATCTTGGAAGCGAACCAGTTCTTTTAAGAGATCTGTCACACAGCCATCAACCTCTTTACTAAGTACCTGGCTGCAATAACTGCGAGAAAAAAAAATCAATTACACGTTAAAAACTCTGAAATTATAAATACAGCTTTCTTTTCCCTCCTTCTATTCCCACTCCAAACACACTTGGTATGTACAAGAAAATGGAAATTCAGATTTTTTCAGTGGCCGAGAGGTTGCAGAAAGATTTGGTACTGCCTATACATGGCTCTTATATTAACCCTTTCCTCCCTCTCCCATAGCCCCTTCCTAGCCTGTTCCACAGAACCCTTCCCATCCTCAACTCCTCTTTTTTTAATGTTCAAGCTGTTTTCTGAGGGCGTTCCTGATCTATTCAAATCTAGGTAGCACAAACAGACTTCATTTCTATAAATATACAGCTACTCATGATAAAGATGGTAAATCTAAATCAATTCTCCCTTCGTAGATTTGTATTTTTTCTTTTCCACCTCACTTATCTGTACGTATCTGTAACCACACCTTGTGGTTTTCATAAGGAAGGATAAAAAATAGATCCTTCATATCCTACCATTTCCTGGGAAAGATCAGGTTTCCAAATTAATATTTTCCCAAGTGTATCTTCTTCACAAATAAATTGTTCAGTGAAAATTAAAAGATAACTCAACTGCACAAAATCACCAGATAAATATCAAAGTAGCAAATTCACATTAGTTTGTGAGAACAAAGTCTAAGATCCACCCAGGATATGATATGAAAGAGGGGCAAACACTTCAGAATTTCACTTAACTTCCAGGAGTGCCTTACTAACTATTTGAAATTGGTTTCACTAAGTCTCAGAGACAAGTCTACTAAAATACTGAAAACTGCAAACAACCAATCTAAGGATATACAGTATTCTAAAGTTTGATGAATATTTTACAGTCTACAACAGCCATGACTGAATCATCCAAATAGGGCCTTTAGCAAAATACTGCTGCACAGATGTGAATTAAGTTAGGTTTAATGCAACTGAAAGTTAAATTAGAGCTAACACATAGCATCAGAAAAGATCAAAACAATTTGTGAACAAGAACTGCAGCAAAGGTCAGCGGGAGGAAAATGGGAGGAAAATTAAGAAGTTAAAGCGCTGCTTAAACAAAATAACTGTTATGAAATGTCGTGACTGCTATGCTGGATCTCTGAACTCTTCAAACATAGCAATGAATATGTTTTTCCTTTTATAGGAAAACATGCATCTCAGTTCCATTTATGCAGAATTAAAGTGTTTGTACAAAGTAACTCATAAATCTTCCTTTTATTTCTCTGTCTAGCTATGGCATGAACATGTCATGTGGTCTGGCAGCATAGAACCAAAGAGCACAGCAATATAATTACCGTTTCCTGGTCTTTTGTGATGAATTTTATTTAATACCAGGTATTTACTCCAAGGTATTTAACACATTTACTTTACACTAGGTATTTACACATCTTTTCCTTCTATGGCCTCTAAGGAATGTCTCATCTTCAAGGAACTTGTATTTGTAGGTAAGGAAGCATTGCAAGCAAGTACTGGATTTAGGGTCTACTTGTATGTGTCAACTTACTGACAAAAGGGATGAAAATTTAGAGCTTAAGCCTAAACTCTAGTTAGTGTCACACAGAACACAACTACAGTTATCTTGTTTGGAAAATTCCATACTGGTGGCACTGCAGAAGAGGAGACAGCAGTAAAAAACTTACTCTCTAAACCTCCTACTGTGGATTTTTGGAAGATTGGAGTTAAGCTGCTTTGAAGCTGTAGAGCTTTCTGTAGAGTCTTTGATTCCTGGACCCTCCAGACACCCTTCGGAGTTGTTCTGAGCCGCAGCAACTTGCGTTGCAGGAACATCTATCATGTGGAAATAAAAGATATCTAAATTAAATGACAGAAAACTGACATGAGAGCAATACTGAGAAAATGCAGAGATATTTGACATGCTCCAAATTCTCAATGAGCCCATACTGTATCTTGAAAATTTCTAAAGTAACAGTTCACATTTAGCAGTATTTTGGTCCACATTTAGGAAGGCATCTCACTCCCTGAGTTCAGCATGCTCCCTGCCATACCTCCATCTACATAATGAACTACAGCTTTCTCTTGAAAAAAATACCTGCTTGGCTGTCCTGCGGAAGTGTTTCATCTTCAGGAGTATTTTCTCCAGTCTGACAAATGTTATCTCCATCTTTTGATACTGCTGTCTGTTCTAACAGGTGCTGCTGTTTTCGCTGTTCTCTTTCTTTTAAAATAATCTTAAAAAAAAAAAGTCACACAGATAACAAGTCATTTCTCTCTCCAAGTACTTACATACAGACCATACATACTTTATGCACAAATTTATGCACTATCATTCAAATCTACATCTTGTTTTTGTAATTTAAGTACCAACCATAGTTCTTAAAATATCATTCCAGAGACAACACATCCCCTACAAATACATCAAAAATAATTTTTCCCTGACTACCAATGACCAGAGGGAGAAGAGGGAGAAGTCGTCAACTACAGGAGCCAAGATAACGTTAAAGCAAAAAAGTGCTTTAGTGCACAGAAGCAGATGAAAGGGTTTCTCTCTTTACCTTTCTTCTTCAGACTGCCAATTTGCAGCAAATCAGCCAAGCACTCAAGCATATATACTTAAAGCAGGCATGCTCCTTTGTCATACACATTACACAAGGCTTTACGCTTTCCCACCTACTCCCTTGTGCAAAAGCCAGCCTCAGTCTGCACTGAATTGCAGATTGTAGAAAAGATTGCACTTGCAGATTGAGGAAAAGGGAAAAAAAACACAAATGAGAGTTCATCCATATAGCAGAAGGACGGAGAGTAGGACATCTGCTGGACCCAAATGCTATTGTAGGTAATTACCAATTTCTGGAAAGCTATCTTCCTTCTCTGCCTTTCTGTCTGGCTGAGAAGCTGCTGTACACAGAAGCTGTACACACAGCTCATCTGCCCAAACGTTGCAAGGAACCACACCACAGGATATAACCACAATGGTAAATCTGCCCATCTGCATTTGCCAAAGAACACAAAACAAAAACAAGCTTCATAACCTGCTCGGAACACAGAAGTCATACACAGGTCATGTCCACCTCTCCCTTCTCACACTTACTTTACAGAATACATGGCATGAGGATAGAAGAGTCAAAATGCACAAAGAAGAGTTTGTTACAGTTTATGTCACTCAATCCTCAAATTCAGCACAGAATGACCACTAAGCCACATTCTCTAGCTCCATAAGAATATTTTTAGACTCTAATTGATCTAGGGATGGAGTGTTACCACTGGGGCAAGGAAAAAGCTAGATGCAAAATCAATGGTACCTCAAAATCCTCTGCAGGGAAGACATGACAGGACGAAGCATGAATAGGCAAGGAGGGAGAGATGAGAGAAACCTTCATGTTGATCTGACATTAGTTGCTGGAGAATCAGCTCAAGTTCTGGCTCAGAAGAGCACAGATACGTTACACGCCACCTTCGCTTGTTCCATTTTCCCAAGCACAAGATGTGCAAATTAGCAGATCTCATCCAAACCCAAATAGGTCTTTGCCTGTCTCCCTATACCAATGATTTAAACACTTTTATACTGTCTGCCCTTGAGCTGTCAAGTGACTTGGGTGAGCAAACCTATCTTGGGCAGAATTTTTATGCCACTAGTCAAGACTCCTCCTCTCTGCCCTATTTTTTCTCCAAACAAGCTAAAGTTGAATTCAGATACAAGTGAAAGTCAAGATGGAGATCCTGGTGCTAAGAGGTATAAGCAGACTCAGAGAAGAATACTAAAGCTACATTAGCCTTTTTATGCTATGTCAGGTAAAAGCAGGAGCACCTTTTTAAGAGCAGTTGGTCTCTTTGCTTTAGGGACTTCTCTCTGCTTTCCCTTCTTTACCAAAGGTGCACTGGAATCCAAAGGGTTATGAGGCATCTTTCCTTGGTTTAATCGGTTATTTTTCGTTGCTGAAGCAGGTTCTTTAGAAAGCAGTGGTATGGCACCACCAACTGAAATAAAAGAAAATCTGCATGAGACAACTGTAATACACACCTAAACCAAAGCCTAATGTAAGTTCAATAACTGAATGATGACAAGTGAAAACACAGTAGTTTTGGGTTGCTTTTACAGTGTTCACAGGCATTCCTGTGCCATTAAAAAGAATTCTTTAATAAAGATAATCTTTGTTCCCTTCCAAGTTCAAGACAAATTGATTCCTCTACTGGTAGCATACTACAGGAATCACAAGCTCTATCTCTCAATATCAAAAGCAGTATCTGGCAAAACACATTGCAGGGAACTTCAGCAGAAGTAGCTTGTGCACTGCAAGCTACCTCCAATAACATCCCATTTCAGTTTGGTAAATCTTCAGGAATCTCCATTTTCCACTGCATCTATTAGTGCATTTCCTCTCCTACAATCAGATTCTGCTATGTTGAGATACCTACTTAGCTGCAGCACTAGCAATTTTTGACTTAACTGTTATAAACCATCTGCAGCACTAACTCCTACCATTTGTTTCATTTCCTTAAAGTTGGGTGACGTTAATTTGTGGATGAGTAATGAGCAGTGTAAGGCTGAATCTTATTTGCTTATCAACAAAGTTCTTAGAAGGCTGGTCTATTTTACTTGCATTTTACACAGGGCTTATTATTTGTATTAAAGACACTGAAGCTTTAAATGACTGGCCAAGACACTGAACTTGGAACTTCCAAACCCTTATCTGACATCCTAACAACTGGGCTCTGTTTTCATCTCACTCTCAGCAAGAATTAAGCTTTCAAGAGGATCTTCGTCAAAGGTCTGCTACCTGCAATATAAGTGAAGTTACATCAGCAATTCATTGAACAGGATGACGTTCCTAAGAGAGGAACAGGATTGACTCATTCCCCAGAAAACACGCAAACGTCCTGGCATTTTGTCTTAAGCCACCTTCACCAGTGCTTCTGAAGTATTTATATACTGATCCTCCAATAACACACACAACTTCTCTATTTTTGTTGACTAGAAGACATATACACTCAGAGCACTGCCACAGAGGTCATGTAGTATACGACCACAGGTTGCTAAAGAACCATAATTGTAACGGGACTTGAAGCAATATAGAAGTATATATCCCTTAAGCACCCAGCATTTCTCTCAGTATGTATATCACTGTTCACTTCAAATTCAGAGCGCTCTTGATGGCTTTCACAGTTTATGTCACCATGCATAAATGATGTTTTCCAAAATTCAGTCTCAATTCATGTAACTAGTGCTAAAAGCGGCTGTTCCATTCACACTTTATTTATGAAATTAAGTTCTAAGTGGAAGGAAACAACTTCATCTGCAGTCACATTCCTTACTTTTCCTGTCCACTTTTTTACCTTTCTTAATACGCAGCTCAGTACAATGTCATTTTATAAACCAAACTTACATTTAGGTATACATGGATTTAATATGTGCACTGACTATTATAAAATATAAAGCTGAGGTAACATCTACCTTATACTTCCAGGATATTAGCATGACACATCAATTCCTCTTGTCCAGTAATTCCAGATCTGAGCTACTTAATACTAGAAAGCAGGTATTTTGACCCATAAACTTGTGCTCCCCTGTCATTTTGACAATCCATGCATTGCGTAATTTTAAATATTGGTTCCTGACACCTCTGCAGCTCTAACCTTGACTGATGCTGATTAAACAAAAAGCATTTCCTTTTTCGTTTGCAAAAAGAAAAAAAAAATTAAAAAAACCTCACAAATTCTCCCAGTCAAGGCAAATCTCAGTGATGCTCAGTATTTTCTGCCTTTTCTTTAAAAAATTGGCAAGCTATTAAATTAAGAATTGTGAGTTGAATGTTTCTGCAATTAGCTTTCTTTCCAGAATATCAAAATAGGAAAATAAGTTTTATCATCAAAATCAAGCAAATATCATATTTAATTTTGCAAAATGGATTTTACTAACACAGTGCAGACTAAATTTTGAATTCTAATACAATGACATGTGAGCTACTTACTCAAGATATTTGCTCAAGCTATCTGCACAAGGTTTGACAGATCCAACCCATCACAAAAACCTGGAATTTTGTCAAACTGCTATTGTTCCAGTGTTATCAGCCACCACAGTTTTCATCTTCCAGTTTGGGCTGACTGTTTCTCCTGTAACCCCTGTATGTGCAAAGCTACTTTTTCTCTGAAGTTATAGCTATAGGGGCCTTCAGCAAGTAGGAACTTAAAAAAGTCTTTGTTCCTGACACAACAAAATGACACCTTCAGTTTTCCTGGCACAACTCTTTGCTAGGCTGCACAAGGTAAATCATGATTCGGGTTAAAAACATCATTTTTTTGCAGGTTCACATTGCAGCAGTAGCACATTCACTTAACATATGTTGAAAACCTCTAAACCCATAAATGTTTTCCTCATGGGTTAACTTCCGATTACCTACAATTCATTGTCCTGAAGAACTTCCTCTCCTTCAGTTTTTTATGCTTCATTTAAACTTTGATGTTCTTCTCTATTATATTAAGTGGGTTCTATGTTGCATATTCAGAGATCATCTCATGTAAGAAGTGGGACTACAAGTTAAGGTCTGCACATTTAAAAGCAATGCTTTTAGAAAGAGAAGAGATTTAATCATAAGCAATACCTGAGAGCACCACAGGTTTAGAAGACTGTTTTGACTTCCCCGATTGCTGTTTCTGCTCCAGGACTGCCAACATGCCACCCAGGTCCAACTGCACGGGAACTTGACTCTTCTTGCCACTGCTCTTGTTTGCTTCCTAACAAGTTCAGCACATATTAGGAACATCCTCCATTTCAGAATGTAAAAGATATATAGTATATTCTTAATAGCTTTACCAAGAATTCATTCTATTTCCAGCTTAATTGAAATCAAAGTACTTTGATCTTTATATGTACTTAAACAAATAATAATAAGTCCACAAGTAACAATAGATTATTTGAATTGTTTTTACTAGTTCCTGGGATAAAGCACAAGAATGTCAAATCATTATTAAAAACAGCTGCTTCATGTCAGGCTCTTAACTCTGACCCAACTGCCACCTATCTGGAGAAAGAAAAGAAGTCTGAACAGATCTGCAAAGTTGAGCAGAAAGCATAGAAGAATCTCAGGTACTCTGAGGTACTCTGTAGGGCACATGTCTGCCATACATACACATCTGCTTTTAAAATGGAAAGGGCATTAGATCTTCGTTTAAGCACCATCTCCTGGGTAAAACTAACAGTAACCTTTCCATCTGCTTCGAAGGAAAGGTTAAATTTCTCACACTTGGCATCACATTCAACAATTCAGATAATAACGGTGTCACATTTCAGATTAGAAGTTAAGATAAGAACATTCATGTTAGTCTAGCAAAGACTAGGAAGGGGTAACCTACTAGCGCAAAAGACACTAAGGAAATGACTCAGAGACTTTGTACTTTTGTAAGCCCTACTGTGCAGGTTCAATTTGTCACAGACTCTGTTACAATTACGGTTATGGTTACAGGATGTGACTTCCTCCTTCTGAGCCCAGGACCTCACCTTGCATCAGTGCTGCGCAACAACCTACTAATCCACAGGGAACTACATACTCACCTCTCACATCAGAGCAACCTCATGGTTGCTCCATTTCCTCCTCATTTTCCCAGGCTAAGCAGACCTCCTTATCTAAATGAGACCGAGCTACTTTTAAGTGTTTGTCATCTTCTAAACACAATCAGCTAGAATGGGATATACATCATGGTCAAGTAGGACAGATGAAACAATAATTCCTGATATTTGAAATATGCATACATTAATGGAAAGCTAGTATTTTTGCTCAAAAACTGCAATGTTGACACTGGGATCTAACAACTATGACCACTGGGTATTCACAAACAAGATGAATTTGTCACTTTGTGCAGAAGAATTTTAGGAATTTGTTCTTTGTAACTTTGTTACAAAGCAGGAATATAGCCAGAATCAAGTCCTACATTTAAATATGTTAGTGTCCTTCATCATTTTGTGTTGCCAATTTCATTTTAAACATGAATTTAGTTTACCTGCATTTTCTTTTTTTCTAATGCAACAGATGTAGTTTGCTTCCCCGATGTTCCATCCACTTTGGGTATTCCATCCAGCTTGGAAAAACAACTGTCACAGGACTCTTCAGGGTGATCACCCTTTGAAATTTAGGGACAAGAAGGAAAATATTCAAAAGAGAAAGAAAAGAAACACCTGAATTCAAACAGAACTTATCAGTTAGATTATTAACAGTAAAGGAAGTGTAAAATTATGATTTAGACCTGAAATAGTGGAAAAACAAGATTCTTATGAAAATACAACTGCTTACTAGGTGTTGTACTGATCAGTGAAACTCAAGTTTTTCTTCCTTTCCTCATACTGGGTTGGAAAAAACAAACAAAAGAACAGCAAGTACCTTAATATTTATTACAGAAAAGCACACGTGTCTTAATGACAGGAGGTCTGCAGATACATGTACTTCTTGAGAAGTTATATTCCACTTAAGCTTGCAAAGCTAAAAAGTGCAGGTCTGTAATACACTTATTTTACAGTGAAGTTGGTTTGAGCAATCTGTGCATCTTTTCCTGCTTATTCCTCCTGCCAATGCAATTTACTGCTCCCAGTAAACCAAACAGAGGTGTTTTTTTCTTTTTTTTAATCATTAATGCTTACAGTGAAACAAAACTGAGGGATAAAATCTTGGAATCAGAACTTCACTTTTATTATTTCTGTTATTTGCTTTGATTTAAAAGAGCAGTCATAGCCTCAAACCCTGGGATTCATGCATGAATAACATTTATATTAAAAAAAGAGGGGGAAAAAAAGCTGGATTTGTCCAACTTCAGTGGAGTTTCTTTACCTCTGTTTAAACATGCAGAGCTTTAGGTTAGTTTTAATGTAATAGTTTGCATTTGGGATGGATTCAGTGATTCAATGTCAGACTCAAGATCTGGTACATTTTGGCATTGAAATGTTTCACTGTTAAGATGCCTTAAAAACATAATTACATGCACAATGTAATTATGCAATGCAAAATTAAACCAAAACATGACCTGCAGGAAGACAAACCACAGAAAAAGATTTCAATTCACCTAACTTCAAGAGCCTAGAGCATAGGTGCCTACATATGAGTCAGCTGTCCAGAGTTTAGGGAGTAGCTCATGGACCAAACCAGCACCTCCATTGGGATGGGGTGGATACAGACCACCCTGCCCAGCATTGCTCTGCCCACTGACGACCTATGGTGCCTGGCATGGGCACAGTCCCACATGACTAGTACCTATGTTAGTCAGATGAATTCCACCTTCAGTTTCATTTAAAACTTGCAATGAATACTCAAATAAAACTCTAGCATTACTTACTTCATGCTGCTTTCTGATAGCAGGAGAAAATGGCAACTTCTGAGATCCCAATCTGTGTTTCTTATCAGAAGCAGCTGCCAGATCGGGAAATTCTTCAGCATCCTAAATATAAAAGAGTATCTTTTGTTTAAGAACTAACAAGTTCAGGTTCCTCAAATGGAGGTTTCCTATGTTTACATGTTTTTTTCTCCCTGCTGTTTATCAAATACTTATAATAATTTGTTTTATACAACAAAAATTCATGGAGCTGAATCTACCATGAGCTCTAATCAGCTCTATAGGGATTAAGAGTCACCTATGAGTCAGCAGCAGCAGCACCTGATTCGGGGATGAAAGAGTTACTGAAATGCTTTCAGCAGCAGCTTGCTTTTACTGTCATCTGATGCAAATAATTAGACTTAAATGACTCCTGCAGGAGTGTTTTTCAGATCATTTAAAAGCCTTGGAAACCACTTCCCTCTTTTTTCCACTACAGTCTCCAGCTGTGCAATCTTGCCTTAAACATGGGAGTGGTGAAGAACAAAAGGGCAAGCAAAAGGGTCGTAACTCAGTCATAGAGCTCTCCGTATTCCAGAGCATTTCCATATACTCAGCCAAGCGATTATGTGCAGTAGGATGCACGAGTCAATTCTACCAGTAGTGGGTACTTTACCCGGATGATGGATTTGCTAAGCCAGACCCACTGGGGCTTGCTGTGCACGGCCACCTGGTGGCCGGTGCCTACCTTAGCCGGCGACGAGGTCCATCCCTTAGGATTCCTGACCGTTTCTTCCTGCACTTTGTAGCTGTGATAAAGTACTGCTGAACACACCAACGCTACTTGTGGAACCTTAAATCTGCACTTAATTAGGCTGTGCTAATCAAGCTCCCCATAAAAGCAGGCAGCATGAGAGCCACCATACCTTAACTCAATATACTCATTTCGAAAGAAGCTTTTAAGTCTATCAAAAGAAAAATACAAGAAAGGAAAAATTATTTTACAAACATACTCTTCCAGCTTAGGGACTTCTTGAACTAGAAGTAATATCTAGATTTAAAAAGCACTCAGTGGGAAAAAAAGAAATATTTCAACTTGCTTAATCACTTTTTGAATTCATATAAATATTGAGCATTTTTAATAAAAGATAAGATCTAGCACTGGGCATGATAAAACACCTCCTTTTATTTGTTCTCATTACTCACAACAACTAGAGGACATCAAACAAGTTTATGAGAAAAATAACTCATTTTTATTTTCTTGTCACTTCTGATTCTTTTTAAGTCCTCTATTTCACAGACTGCCAAACCCTGGTTTATACAATCTTTCCTCATACTGAAAGTTTGTCACATCTTTGATCATTCCTGGAATATTTCCACTATCTTTCTGAGTGTATGCATACATACACAACTTTAAGGAGTGCAGAACAGGCAAGAAAACAGAATCCACCCTTTATTTAGATCCTGCATGTCCTCGATTTTTACGTGGTTATAACATCTCCCATTTTCTTTTCTTCTTTCCTAATAATTCCTAACACTTTCCTAATTACCAATAACAACTTCAAAAACTCTTTCCTGAAGGAAAATGCCTAGTTCAGAGCTGTCACTGTATACATACACACAGGATTATCCTGCCCCACATGTATCACTGCAGGCTCTCTAGCAGGTTCTACAAATCAGTGGTTTCTAAAAAACGAGCCAGCAACACAACTTATGGCTCTGGTAAAGTCCTGCACATAGCACAGGACACAACCTCGGGCAGGCTGCACAGGACTGCATCCAGACTTGTTCTGAGCATCTCCAAGGAAGGAGATACCCCATGCAGCTTTGCATCGTCACCAGACTTGTACTCCCTGATGAGTAACTTGACCAGGATTAGACAAAGTATTGGCCCTGGGGGACGCTGCCAGCTACAGGCCTCCAGGTAGACTTTGCACCACTGACCACAACCATTGAGCCAGTTCTCAATCCACCTCACTGCCCGCTCATCCAACGCACACTTCCCAAGCTTCCCCATGAGGATGCAATGGGAGATGGTGTCGAAAACCCTGCTGGGGTCAAGGCAGGCAATGTCCATGACTCTCCCCTCGTCCACCGGGCCAGTCATCCCGTCACAGAAGGCTATGAGAGACCTGAAGACAGAGCTAACCTCAGAGCTGGTGACAATTCTCCAGACTCGGGAGAGTTTAAAGCACTCATGATACTGATACAAAGAAGTATCAAAATACTAGTATCTCTACTTGCACTAAACTGAGTAGGGAAGAAAATCTGCAATTAGTTACTGAAATGCTTCAAACGGGGAAATAAAGCATCAGTAACAACTATACTCATAAAAACTCCTTACAGTCTTGAGATCATATTAATACCACATTCTTTAAAACCATATTATCACTATGGTACCCAGGACACCAAGTTACTTTTTTTTCAGAACTCGTTAACATCCAGACACTTAAGATTCATTGTTCCAAATTTGTTACTGAGTCTTTCCTGTCTGTTGCTTTCCACGTGCATCTACTGAACTCCTTTCTGCTCACTGAATCCTTGGTAAATGAAAAGGGTCTCTTCCTTACCTGCAAATTCTGACAAAGTTCTGATAACACACATTAACTGAAAGACCCCACTACAAAAGAGAGTTGAGCTTGAATATGCAGAAAGGTGAGTAACATCTGGCCCTTTTGTTTCAAAACAAAATAAACACAATCACCAGCCTCTTTCTACTGTACCTCAATCCTTGGTGGTTCCTGCACTGTAGCAGTTTCAGTTTGAGGTTTTTCTTCTTCAGTGGGTGACTTAGGTTTCTTTTTCTTTTTCTTCTTTTTTTTCTTCTTTTCTGATCCTTCTTCAGGCTCAGTTTCACTAGCATCATTTCTTGTTTCTGACTGTAGACAAAAATCGTAAGGAGTGACTGCTATAAATTTATTTATTTCAATATGAAAATAAAAGTAAAAAGCAAATTCAAATTAATCACAAGTGACCAAACTCATACAGCTAAAGCACATCTTAGTTAACCTATTCTAGAATACTATATAGAAAGGTGAATTCAAGAGCTATCATAAATTCAGGGGTAATGCAAGAACCCTTGACCTGAGGAAGACTAGCCAGTTATCAGAACATTTCTGCACAACTGAGATTTCCCATAGTAAGGCTGGATTTTGCTGTTTCCTGTCTGAATCCAAAGTCAGAAATTTGAAAAAAAATGTCCAGCTTGGAAGTATCTGAATCACCCACTTTGAAAGTCAGTGTTGCTGCAGCTGCATTGTGTTGTTACTCTTTTTAAATACACAAAGTTCTGATATATATGAGGTAATTTTATTAGTTCTTAAAAGCTACATTAGAAGTAGACACTGTGTACAGAGTGTACGGAGTCTAGCAAAAACAAGAATAAATCCTGTCAAGAGACACTATTATACGGTAACAGAAATGCGTTTAGAGCAGACAGTTCTCAAGTACCTTTGCCAGATTATCCTGCTTCCCTTTGCTTCTGGAGACACCTTCCGACGCTGGTGATGACACTATTTTCTTTGGAGGCTGGGAAAGAACCATGGCCCAAGACACACGTGGCTGAGCAGAACCATCTGCAGAGGTTTGAGGAAGTGCTGTTGCATAGAAAGCTATATCCAAAGAACTCACAAAAATAACTCTCAGCGATTCAGAAGCAAAATATCAGTAATGAATGAATAAAGTACTATCAAGTATAGTAGTGAACCATGTTCTTTCCTCACAAAGAGTGAAATAAGATGCTTGTGGGCATGGTTAGTTTCTCCAGACTTTTTTTTAGATTATACACTTAGGAGTTCTTTTATGTGCTTTAGTGTGCAAGAGCTTCATCCACACTGCCACCCAGAGAGACCAGTATTTTCAGTGAATATTCGAAAATATTCTTAGCACACAGCAAATACTAAATACTTCTCTAAGAACAAGAGAATACTTCTCTAAATACTTCTCTAAGAACAAGAGAAATTTTACTAAGAAAACAAATATTGCAGCTGTTTTATTTTGTGGAATAAGAACCCAGGAGGACTGCATCTAGGGGAAAAAATAAATACCAGGTGATTTCAAAACTTTTGGAAAAAAATCTTATTGTTAGTAGGCTTTGCAATACATTTAAGTAGATTACCCTTTCCTTTCTGAATCCTTACAGCAGTCAGAGGGAAGACAAACACTGAACTATTCAGATTGCTGCACTTCTGTGTAGGTGCAACAGTACCGGGATTGGCATGTAGATAACTTCATGGCATAACACATTTGTTGACTCCAGGATGAATCTTGATATCAAATCACACAATTTGGGACTAACTCAGTTACATTTAAATATTTACCCCAAACTAGCCACTTTATATTTTTGTGGCTATTAAAAACAGAAAACAAGCACACACATCTGCATCTTCATAGCCACAACTCAGGTAAGCAAAAACAAGTAGGACATTTCAGCACATACAGCGAATATCACAGTACTCCATTGCAATCTTCTATTTTTAACAACCTTGACAAAAACAACACGCCACGGAATAAAAACACACACCTACCGGGTCATCAGCTATTGAAAGCAAATCTACCCAGACTGATCAAATACCTACCTCTTGCTTGTTCCTGAAAAAAATCTGAACATGACTCAACAGACTTTCAATAAATCAATAGCCACTATCTGCTCTCCTCATGATCAACAGAGGAGAAAACTCCAGCAACACTGGTTGCTAAACATCAATTCATCCACAGAGAAAAATAGGACATCAAATTTCTGATCTGCTAATGAAATCTGTGAGGGAGTCTCATCAGGGCCTATCTCATTTGAAAGGAAATGATGAAGCTTTGTTGGCACTCAAAATTGACCAAAGCCATTAAAATGGTGCACACTGCATAACACACGATCAACTTGCATATTAACAAAAATATAAGAAAATTTGAATTCATTCAAACACTTGCTTCCAAGATATTTTGGAAGTGTAGTGCTCAGTCCTGTGAACACTAAAATAGTGCTCTTGAACACTATTTTAAATTATTGCTCATTTTATTTTCATGGTTAGTGTTAGTATTTCAAAAAAAAGTGAAATAAAAATGTTTCAAATTAAAAAGCCTATTCACATCAGTCTGGTATTGTAAGTAAAGAACACTCAGTTTGCATTAGTAAAAGGACCCAAATAAGGGTTGGGGTTGTTCTTTGTTCTGCAATGAGCTTTTCTAATTCCTTGCTTATGTTGTTGATCAAAAACTCCTCCAAAAACTTTTATTTTTCCAAACTAAAAAGAGACGAATAGTTAAAATACAGGGAAATAATTTATGCCTGTTGTACTTACCTCTGCCATCAAATGAAGGAGGAGCTATGCTGGCTACTGCTTCATATAAAACTCTTGATGGAGCTTTGCTTTCTACAGAAATATCTTCCTACAAAACAGATGGTTATATATCATAAAAGTAGAAATATAAGCACTGCCCTAAACTGAAAAATAATAATTAAAAAAATTATGCACAGAGGTGTAGGGAATTTTATAGTCCTTTTTTGTTGTTGTTGTTATTGTTCTGCTTACAGGGACAATCTGGACCCTATAACATTATAAAATGCAAGTATATGACTGTTTACTGCTATACAAGCAAGATAATGTCGGCTTAAATTTCACAGCAGCACCCAAGATATAAATCTCAGAACAGATAAGAAAGTTTTAACTTTCTAAAAACATTAAAAACAAAGTCCATCATCAAATTCAAACTAGCAAAGAAAAGGAGAATGTCAATGTCAGCGAAAAGGTATTGTTTCCATCACAGATCTTTCCACTGGAAGGCAAGACTGGAAAAATATATTATCTGGATCCTTCAAAAGGAGGGATCATCCTTAATGACTGTTGAAAGCTGTGATACAACACAGCTGACATGCTGCTGAACACATTAGTACTGTACTTAGTAACAACCAGGGAAATAAGGAAACCAACAGGAAGAATCAAGCTAGGCAACCCACGTGTCTTAACAATATCTGCTACTTTCTTGCAGTAACTCACTTTCTTGTCTTTATCCCTTAGCACATAACAATTAAGATCAATATCACAGACACAAAATTCCTGTTTTTTTCTGTTAAGATTGCTGGATAAATGGCTGCTTACGTATCATTTCTGGGAGGAAATCAAATAAATCAAAAATTTGAATAAATCAGAAAGCCACCAAGAAACCTCTTGGAATATATGTACTGTGCACAGACAAAGCAGAAGTCTAAGCCACAAGAGCACCAACCTATACTCGAACAGTACATGGCTTTCTGCCATCTACTGCCATTGTAGTCAGGGACAGAAGAGTGAGAAAAAGAGAAGACAGAAAGCACTGGCACCAGAAAGAAATGTAATACCTTGGGCTAGAAAGCTTCCTCACAAGATTCTTAGATAGGCATTAAATCACCAAAGAGAATGCAAAAATAACTTCTTGAACTTTACACATGTTTTGTTCTTATGTTTTATGGTTTTTTGTTTTATCTTATGTTTATGTTCTTAAGTTTTGTCATGTTGCTCCACAACACAAAAACATCAGCTAACCTCTGTGCTGCACACAGGAGACATCTGCATCTTCAGTGGCTGACTAAGGCACATCGTGTTATTTTCTTCTGAACAAACTGACACATTCCTAAACTGTACATCCAGTTCATTGCTTCTTAAACACTGTGATTTGGAGAAATCCAAAACAGGAGCTTCCAAGGCAGATTCTGGAAGGTTCTCCCTTTTTGGAGTTTGAGTGGTCTTCCTGTTCGTGGCTGTACTGAGCCTGTCTGAATAAAGTACAGAAAGAGAAAGCAACACAACTTGCCGTGATGAAATCTGTGCATGTCTGAGAGCACCCCACTACATAACCACAGTAAATGTGACAAGAGCCATGGCTACACTTCCTTCATATTTAAAAAAAAAAAAAAAAAGAAAAGCAAAAGAAAACGTAGCTATTACAGAAAAGAGGCATAAACATCACTGAATCTAGAGCAATTGCAATTTCAGGTGCTGCCTCATTACATTCCTTGTATCAGTCTACATGACTTGAGTAAGTGGCAAAAAGGAAAGTCATCATCTCTCGCCACAAAGTTATCTGGGGAAAAAGACTACTCCTTAACTATGACATATTGAGGAACATGCTCACAAAATGTAGGCTATAGCATCATCAGTTTTGCATCTACTCTCAATACTTGTAATCAAATAGCACATTTTTACCTGGTTTCATGGGATCCCTACTGCACGCAGAGGTCTGGAAAGAAGTCCTGTTTGCAGTTCTGCCTGAAGAACCAGCTCCATCATGCTTCTTCTTGACTGATTTTTTCTCACCCTCTTTAGACCTTCTCTGCTGCAAATATTTGTGACATATTTAATTGATTTTATTTGAGCTTTGACAATTTATCAAAACTACTCTAGTATAATTTGAGTTACAGCTAACTGTGCATCTGCAGTTTGAACTGTAAGTTAATACATCATAAACAGTTGTACACTACAACCTTCAAGAATCAATAAAAATCAGAAGAGCCAGTTAGTGATTTATTACTGAATCATATTTATATTTGATTAACTATGCTATTTTTAACCTACATGGTAGGCTACGCAAGACTGATCTAAATCATGTGCTTCTAGACAACTATACTTTCAAGATTTCATTAAAAATAATACGACCATTTTTCTGATAGTATAAATCTAAATCTCATATCATCCAGTTTGATTTTCTAAAATCGAGTTTCAGATAAAAAGACCTGAAACTCATTAAGCCTTCAAAGCCTTTGACTAATCTACATCCTAGGGGCAAAATCACTCAAGACTATGTGCCTGCAATAACTGCAAGATGTCAAGCATCCAGAAAGTAATTTGAAAAGAAGCATCCACCTGATGCCCACAAATTCCAAATTTTTGTAATTCTCACTAGACAATCTGCTTGCTGAAGTTGGATTTAGGAATCCACATGGTATAAACAGGTTAAAAAAAAAAAAAAAAAGCACCACACATGCACCTGTGAAAACACAGATGAGTAGCTTAACTTTTTTTCTAATTACAGGATTTTGGACTAAGCACATCTGCTGCAACTATTTTTTTTTTGGCTTGGGCCAGAGGAACAACAATTTCCTGACCTTCAAAGTAAACACATTAAGGCCTTACAAGATGTGCTCATATAAGGGCAAGCCTGCCCAAGTCTGCTCTCTTTGAGCTCACAAAGTAAATGAACATGAAACTCTGCTTAAAAGACCACTGACCACATGGCCTGTATCACTAATCAGATGCTCAGCAGATTGCAGCCATTGGGTCTCTCTAACTCAGCTTACTGGGGCTGAAATAGGGCTCTGAAAAAGGCCTAGCCTTTGATGGCCTTTAAAGGCCTGAAAGAGGTAAAGTGCAGTCACAAATACATGACCACCTTTTCTCTCTATTCTACTTTCTAGGAAAGAAAATACTGGCTCCTAATTTTCCAAATACATGACCTGAAAAACTGTCATTGCTCGAATGACAGAATTCCATAAACTTTATTGAAATCCACAGCTGACTACATTAATACTAGCATTCTTTTTAAATGTTACTTTTTTTTTAACTACAAGAACAGAAAGTAAATACTAACATCTAAAATGAGCACAACATTTAAAAGACAGACTTAAAACAAGAATGTGTTAATTTTGACATAGGGTATTTGCTCACCTTTGGAACACTCCTGCTTTCCGGTCTGAGCGGGTATGTTTGTTCAGCGGATTCACTGACTCTCATGGAATGGCTATAGTATGCCAAGTTACTGGAATGATACTGTGGGCTGGCTACTGGATACACGTTGGAAACAACATCAGGCATGTAAAGGCAGCTGGAGTATTCCCCAAGGTTGGGATCTGCCACGATGCTTTGTGAGAGACATTGAGAAAGACATGAGAAGTCACAGGACAAATCTTCATATACTGCAGATATACATTACTAGTTGTATACATAAACACTTGTGCATTATACTGGCAAGCCCCCTTCCTCTGCAGGAATACCGAATTCTACTCATTTTGGTAGGCTTTTTCTTCTGGAACAAACCGAAGGCACAGTGTAACTATGTGCATGCATTACATGTTTGTAATACAAAAACAGAAATACTAAGTAGTAGAAAAATCTGCCTTAAAGTGCCTCAGTAGTAAAGTAAGAGCAGAGCACACTGCAGGTTGTAAGGCTGAAATACAATCCAGGATTATAAAACTGTCACAATTAGAGCTGCATTTGGCCATCACAGCTTACGAAAACAGGTCTGCAGTCTGCCTTTTCCTTTAAAAATAAAACCTCAAAGTTCTCTTCCAATTTCTTACTATAGTTTCTGCAGAAAGTGCATACTGAAGTCCAAAATTCATTAACAGAAAAGGAAAGCTCTGAACTTGAAAAAGTTGCATCTAATTTTTATAACAGTTAGAAAAATAACACTTTTGAGTTAGAATGTTAACTATGATTCAAGCCCAGCAAGGCAAAACTGCTGCTGTGAGCTGGAATGCTCTTTTCGATGTTGAATACTACACAGCCTGAGCCTACAGTGAGGCTCAGGCTATGCTGGCCTCACTGACAAATTTAAATTGGGGTTTAAAATACTGAAAATCCCTGTTGCATAAAATGGTTGAGGCACTAAGAAAGATTATGACTCTGTTCCCTAAGGCTCTAACTGGATTTCCAAGAACATTGCCATAATTTTGCAATAATAGCAAAATGAATCCATTGTTTTGTCTTCTGCAGAACTATGGAACATGTCAAGGTTCCAACAAAACTTTGTTATTGCCTATCCAGATAAGAAGATTTTATTTCTAGATTGTTGCACAGTTTATGTTTATAAATCTGCACTTCAGGGCCTCTTTCGAGGTCTCAAAAAAGAAAAATTTAGACCTACCCCCAACACAGTTAATGAAATTGCTGTTTGGAGAAGTAGGGTAAGGAATGAGGGGGGGGGGATGTAGAAAAGAGCCCACATGTTATTTAGATGCTTTACAGTAGGAGGAACTTTCCCTGGGGGTCTCGCTCTTCTTTTAGAAACACAATCACAGAATCTACAAGGTTGGAAGGGACCTCTAGAGATCATCTGGTCCAACCTTCCCGCTCCAGCGGGCACCTAG
>JAUBOD010000663.1:1832688-1844409 GCA_032353885.1 Nothura maculosa
TCTGCTCTCCCTGTTACACTTGTGAAGTACAGGAAGACCAGCTAAATTTTGTGTTTCTGTGTGCGCTCGCACATCCCTCTGAATACATAATAGATGTGGCTGAAAACAGTTCTGGGAGGCAGAAAGTCTGCTCCGCATCCACGTGAGGCTCTGCTGCTGGCACATTATCTACCCACGTCCGTGGGTGGCTGTTGTTCTCTATAGCAGCAGCTCACTGAAAGTGGCCTTGTTGCAGCAGCCTGAATGATAAGTTAAATGCTAAAGTTTAAACAATCTCATAACCCATAAAAGGTGTTTGCTCATCTCCAGCGGATATCACAGCCTTGAGTTTGGATTAAGATTACTAGCAATGGGCTAGTGCTTCCCATAGCCCACCTGTAATACTTTTCACTGGATTCAGTTCAGGACATAATTCCCGAAATTAAAACCTGGAAATGGGGATTATTTTATAAGATTACTAAAACAAAATAATAAGCTTGCTGAATAGGGCACTATTTTTTTCATAGTGTGTTACACACAAAGGATGTGACAATCATAAATAATGGATCTGACAATCACTAAGTAAAGAGCTGTCCAGAAGGAAATAGTGTTCCATAATCTATGTGCAGTAAGGCAGGCTTTGGCTGGATATTATGGAACGTTTCCTGTCAGTATCTAATCCCAATTTAACTATATAAATAAGAACTTTTTAAAGCAACAATTTGGAAAAAAAAACATGCAGCAGAAATATTTTAGGTGAAACTGATCCTGCCTTTGATCATTGATCTCTTTTAAACCTACTTTCCTGAGGTTGTTTTAGTTAGGCCTTTCCATTTTAACTTTTGTCTAGCTGTTATGTGTAGAGATGAGGACAATAATTGCATGTTCACATGCAGTAATTTTCTTTCCTCAGTGCTCTAGAAAGATGCTTTCATCGTAATTGTAGCACTGAATTTGATGCTCAAAGAAGAGTTACTTCATTGTTAGTTCCTGGAATTTATTAAGTGCTGGAATCAGATCCTATTTGAGAAGTTGACTGCTGAGGATCCGGGAGAGAAGTGAATGAACCATGAATATCTGCATTTATGAAAGAGAAAGGCTCCACTTCAGTTAACCCGCACTCACTCACTCACGCCGTGGGGCACTCAAGTGGAGCCAGTGTTGAGGACCTGTGGCTGGAGATGGGAGACCGCTGCCACAGAGAGCACCTGTATCCATGTCCCTGTTGCTGGCTGACAGAGCGCCACAAGACAAACCTCAGGAGGCTTCCCCGCGGTCTGAGGGGCATCCGTGCGTTGGGAGAGACCTGTGAGCTGTGGAGATGGAGAGCACACTGCTGCTCAGCCTGGCTCTTGCTGCTGGAACAGAGGATGCAGTATAGAAATGTCGGGAAGGTGAAGGGAGCTTCTTCCTCTGTTCTGTAGCTGTTTTTTGGAGTGTATGATTTTGTCTGAGGCCAATAATAGCTCTGCAAGAAAATAATGTGACTGTAATCAGCATAGAATCTTTTCAGTACCCTCAGAATGGCTGTAAATACAACTTTGTTTTTTTTTCTGATTTCATTTATGCAGACAAGCGATTTAAATTCTCTGCCTAGTACTCTGTGGCCAGGGCGATCCAAAGAGCAGCGAGGACTAGGTTGAATCAAGATCCGTCATGATGGTGGGTCATCCTTCCTGTTGCATAGACAGAATTCAGGTCTATGTCAGGGTTGATAAAAATGATAAAAGAAGGGGAAGATGCAAAGTTTGCCATTAATGATCTACATTACATTTGTGATTACGTTTCTCCAAAGCTTTTTTGTGTTTCATTCTACACAATATTTGAGAAACTTGAGTTAAATACACATTTATGGTGGTTTTGTTTTCAAATGTATCCTCATAAAACACTAATGTAGGATACTTGAACGTGTGTTCCTGAGTAGAACAACAAGAGTGCATTCAAGGAATCCTTTAAGGAATCTTTTGTACTTTCTTAATGAGTCATAGTCCTACACACCATAATTTGTGGAGAATTTGAGCATGAATCACATTCATAGCGTTTATTGATGAACTACTGCAATCAGTTCTGCTGCATTTTTAATCAGTTTCCTATGGAAACAAGGTTTAAGCAGTTCTGCTTTCTCTTAGTTTTGATCCTCAAATAGCTTTTGAACCTATTGTTTGGTTTTAGCCAAACATGACAGAAATTTTAATAAATAGAACCTTGCGAGTTTCATGATAATGGGCGTTTTAATGGAGCAGAAGCAGTTTTACTTGGGAAGTAGAATAAAAGCCAGCAAAGAATCCACATGAGACAAGGACCTTGTAAATGCCTGAATGCGAAATACCCTTCAGCATTTGGAAAGAGTGCCTGCTGGGCATGAAAGACAGTTATCCACAAAGCACTAGAAAATAACTCTCCATTAATTCTGATATTCTGTAAAAACATTTTATTTGTTATTTCATATACTAGTTTTAAATGATACTTGCTGTGCACTTTAAAAACTCCCTTAAATCTAAAAGCACTAATCCCGCAGATTTAAAGCAGGATACTCATGACACAATACGAGTATAATTAACAGTATTTGGTTTGGTTTCACTACAGACTTGATCTTCAAGATCAATTAATCTCAATGTAGAGGTGTAAATTTGGATTTATTGCCTCATTTCAATTTGAAATAATTTTCATAAGTATTGAGTTGTTTGTGTGCTAATTAACTCTTCCTTAGTTAATAGAAGAAAAAAATACGAGTTTTTTTTTTCTCTTATTTTTCAGATTCCGAATGAGAACTAAGACTTGGAAAGACTTTTTTTTATGGTTTAGCCATCTTTAAATAAGCTAGTTTGACTACTGGAAATAGCCTACCTGAATTACTGAGGATTTCCACTCGAGAGCTCATCATGGTCATTTTATTGATATTTAATTCTCTTCAACTCTCTTCCTATGGATTGTAATGTGAAAAAAGTGACTAGAACCTTATCTGATCGTATCTTAAAGGAGCTGTGCTGAAGTATTCCCATCTTAAACAAGATCAGTAACGCTGAATTTAGGACATGGTGATTTCCATAGCAACTGGAGCTCATACAACAAATTCAGGATGATAAGGTGTAATGACTGCAGACTCAAGCACAAGATGATGTCAAATGAGGCACAGTCCTGCACAGATTTTTCTTGTGGGTTCTGTTACATAACCACATCTCAAAGTGGCCCTGTGGAAAAAATCACTGTTGGAATCTTACAGACTTTTTCAGTCATGGAAATATTTGATGCAGTGATTAAATGATTTTAATAACAGCTTTATTTTAAAACAGAAAAGGCACTGTTAGGTCTAAGAAAAAGTCCTTTCAGTCAAACATGTCAACAGCTTTTTATAATGGATGCGCTTGGGAAGAGTGTAGGAATCTGTCAAGTACCTGAGGATGCCTTCTCAGATTACTGCGAGACTTTAGTGATTACCAGTCTGGGACTTCTTTGCATTTAACAGCCTGAGTGCGTTTGTGTTTCTCTATCTTTTCCACTCATTTTTAGGCCTGTTTTAGCCTCTCGAGTTCACGGTATCTTGTTGCAAGGAGTTCAGTGCTTGAACAAGTTACTCTGTGATAACAAGCATCTCCTTTTGTTTGTGTTAAATCCGCCACATCCTCTTCTTTTGGTTTGTTTTTATTTTGTTCAGTATTGGAAAGGGCTGTGAATAATTTACTCATTGCGCCAGATGTCTGTAGCTTCCAGAGATAAGTTTTTTATCCTAGACAGTTACAGTCTAGAATTTGAACTTGGAGTAACTTAAAATACAGTCTTGTTTTTGCTTATGTAAGTATTTCTTCATCAATTATTGAAAAATCATTTGCATACTGAAAATTAATCTTATGTAAGTACCATAGATAAACAGGAAAGGAACCTCTGTTGAAAATGTATGAAGTTAGCAAGTATTATAATGTTTTCTCACAAAGAAAACATTCTTTGTGAGAATGTTTCTCACAAAGAAAACATTATTGTTTTCTCACAAAGAATGCTTTCTTTGTGAGAAAACATTATAATTGTGTGTGATTGTGAGAAAAGGTGCTTAGTAGTGTAGAAGATGATGACTGAATTCAGTTAACTGAATGGATCTTGAATGAACCGTGTCAACCATATATGACAAGTATGTACATATATGTACAAGTAGTTGTTAGTTATTGTAATAATGTAAGGTTTAAAATAGCCACTGGAGGGCTCACTGATTTCATGTTAAGTGAATGATACTCCTTGAAAAATTTTTGACTAAGATAATACTAATTGGTGCATTCACCATTTGAAGACTGGAGGATAACAGATTTTTTTTTTTTTTGCATGGAGAGCATATATATTTTCAGTTCAAAGAATAACAATCTTGCGATTAATACCTGTGTTACTGTGTGGGTACATTTCCAAAGATTGGGAAGGTAGGAGGATCCAGATGTCATGGAATAAACATAAAGGACGAGATCTCCCACCTCCTAACCAGAAATGATCCAGAAGAAGCATCCTGTCAGGCAGCAGGGCTTCCCCAAGCCCAGAAGCCACCAAGGGCACTGAGAGACCTTCCCTTCCTGCCTGCTGTGAGTGTGGGCCCGGGGATGGCTCGGCCTGCGCTGGGCCCCTTCAGAGCACCTGCAGGAGCTGGGATCAAATGCAGCGCTGTCACCTCAGGTGCTCACAGTTCCTGCTGCTGTTTTGAACCCAATTTTGTTGCAGTTGAGCAGAACTCTGTATCTGAAAGACTTAATAAATGCAGCCAAACAGTTTGTGTTAAATGTTTTTTTGTTCCTTGCTTAAGTTCAAAGCAGTATTTATCACTCTCGTGTGGGGTGGGAATGTCTAGAACTAAAAATGCAGTTCCTGGGATTATTTCATCAGAAACGTGCAGGGATATGTCATCCTTTTTCCTCTGGTGAATATGCAGTATCCCAGGCTTCTGAGTCTGATATTTCAGAGAAGTTCATTTGATTTACAGTTTTCCTGGGCTCATTTTCAGTTCTACTGCTTTTCAAGTATTTCCCTTGAACAGAATATCAATTTAAACTGCTTCCTGTGATTCTGAACCCTGTGTATTGCAGGCTAATTCTCTTTATTTTTTTTTCTTTAGTTCTTGCTTATATGTCTGAACTCTGAGTATTCCTGCTGACTCCCACCCTCAATTCTAGACAGTAGAGCTATCATCTGTTGTAGAAGATAAGCAGAACTTTGAACTCTTGTTCTCATGCAAGGATAACATGCAAATATATGTATTTACAGTTTTAATGGTGTTTCATTCGCATCTTCTGAACAACCATCTTTTTGTTTCATTTTGAATTTTCATTTTGAATTATTTTGTTTCTGTCACACACACTGGGTGGGTTTAAGATAAAGTAACTCAAGAAAAATATCCAACAGTTAAACTCATATCACAGATAAGCATTAAGTACCTGTGTAGAAAATAATTTAACAGTTGGAACATAAAATGGAAGAAGATTCTGCCTTGAAATAGATCTTTCAAGAATCCTCCCTTCATACCTCTCGGGCTAAGTACTTTCACCAAACTCATCTTTACATTGCATTTCCATCGCTCTTGCAGTTTGTAGCACTGTGTTGCAAATCAGAATGCAGAAAATCAGAGTGCTTAACTTATGTGTATTAGAAATACACTCAGAACACGAGGCCTGATCCGTGTTTTCCAGCTACGTTCTTGCATCTAATTAAAAGTATTGCCTCTCTTAGGCATCTTAGCCTAAGATGCCTCAGCCTTAAACCATCTCAGTGAGAAGAACATAAAAGAGCTCCTTGGTTATTGCAAGGTAGTATGGTTTCTCTGATGGATATCTGACTCGATCATACTCAAATCATACATCATTATGTACATATATTTACAGATTTACCAATATTATAGGAATACTAGGCAATATTATGGGATAGAAACACAGGCAAACTGATTTAGCTGGCTGTAGAGGTATTAAAACTTAATGCCTTTGTCTTTAGTTGCACATCAGCAAGGTTGTCATGGATACTGAGTCAAGTCCTCTTCTGCCAGCTTGCAAATGTGCTAAAATGTGATTTCCCCTTCCGAATGTTCAGGACAACCAACCTTATGGTCTGGATTGAAGGTCCACTGAATTCAGTGGAAAGCCTGATAATCACTGTGAATAAATTTTGGACTTAGGTGACCAGTAGTGTTCCATTTAATGTCCCATCTTGTAATAATTATATTTATTTAACTTTATTTATTTTTTACAATGTCTTATTCTACTGTTAAATGGTGCAAATGTGTTTCCTGTATTCTGTGGGCATTTTCTTGTGATGGAGCGCACCGAGCTTCGGGCTCCTGCTGGCTTAGCCTTGTAGCGCGGCTCCCGCAATTCCCTGTCCCTCCCGTGGTAATCTGTGGTGACGATGCAGCAGAGATAACACTGACTCACACTTTCAGGACTGTTGCATTCGTAAGGGTAAGGCTGGAAGCAAGGCAAATTCTAGCAGGGAATGTGAAACGCAGTATTGTATTAATTTCAGTCAACTGATAACATATTAAAATATTAAAAAATGCAGGATGTTTTGCATTTGGACCTGATCAAGATCCTGTACATATGTTTATAATGTCAAATATATTTTGCAGCTGAATAAGCTGATACAGAGTGACACTTAAATGGCTCCTGAAAAGGGAGGGTTCCAGGGGTTTTGTTTGTTTTGGGCCCTGGATTCCCAAAGGTTTATCTGCCAGAAGTCCTGTGACTCTGGGGCTGCCTTAATGAAAACTTTTTTTTTTTTTTTTTTTTAAAAAAAAGACTTCTTTTATTTTTGAGCATAGTCTTTTAACCAGAAGTCCAAAACATGGACTGGCAGCAGGCTTGGTAGGTGCTCACGTGCACACACACATATATATCTTGTGATATTTTCTGCTCAATATAAGGGCCCTGAGAGTATCTTCCCCATGCCGAGGGGGTGGCTGTGGGAGTTCAGGCCAACTGCATACAGCCTCTTTCTTTTCTTCTTTTTCAGTATATCCTGAGCTATGCAGTAGTAGGAAAGGGCAAGGTACAGTATTACTGTGAAGGCCAAGTCTGACCCTTAAGGGAGCATGTCAGCTGGACAGAAAAATAAGTGGAAGTGTATTAGCAGTCATTTAATGGCGATATGATGTTGTCTGAATTTTGTGTAGAGGTAACCACTTGCTTCTGCAGGAGTTTCAGACCTTTCAACAGCCTTTATTGGCATCTTGAAATCTTAAGAAACTTGAAGACAGTCCATGGTGTTGTAGGCGTGGCCGGTGCTCCTTATGGGGCAGTAGCTGACAAACTGCTCCAAAAATGCCTGCAAAACAGATCAGAGCTACCCTTGATTCCTCAGCTGTGATAATTTGTGTCACACGTTTGGATATTAAGACCATCGGTTGACCTGCTAACCAAAAACAAAATGTTCACATCAAGCATCTGGTATGTGTAAATTCCAGCACTGTGTTGTGTTAGTATCACATCTACATCTGTCTTTGGAAAGAATTGTGGATAAATATTGTCACTGCTGCTGGTGTGCAGCAACAGTAAGGCTGAAGGATGTAAGCCTGAAATGGTAATCCTTAAAGAGGCCGTACTATTCACAGAACTTCTTCTGAGAGTGTGCTTTGGGTTTCAGACTGAGGAATCTGCCCTGAGACATTTTAGAATCAAGACTGGGAATGTGTTGTGTTTTTCAGGATATCAGGCAAATGAATGGTTACTCCAGACTGATCCAAAGTTGTTCTGGTTCAGTGGGTGTTACAAAAACTGCCCACCAAAATGATTATACTTTCTGCAGTTGGTGTTACGCCTCAAGTTGTGCCATGACAAATAAAGAGCTTCTCATTTCATATTTTAGAGAAACAGATTTCTGAGACCTTTTGCTGTCAGGGCTATCACTTGAGCATATGCTTCAAATGACAACTTAATCCAAAACAACCAATCTCCATCCTTTATTAAGATCCAGAGTACACTGGCCTGCTGCAGAGATATTTGGGTGAAAGGGAGATGCAACAAAAAGCAGGCTAGATAGTAATGGATGCATTCAGACTCATCATCCAGCCTACAAGCAGAAGGTGGAGTTCTCCATACTTTCCTATTTCTATCTCTGTTTGGCAGAAATCAGAGCCCAGTGCAGTGAAGGTGCATGGCTTTTGGTTTGAGATGAAGGGTTGCACACAGGATGAGCGCCTGGCCTCGTTCGTGCTCTGTTCATTCTTACTCTGCTACCAATAGCTGCTACTGTGAACTCTGCTAGTGTGTCTGCTACCAAACCCTGCAACTGCCAAGGAACCCTCTACAAAGATGAAGATTGGTCTTAAAGGGCATGAGAGCAGTCTAATCTCGTGTTGATAGCCTCTTCTAGGTAATTGAGAGAGGCTTCTCCAAGGGAAGAAGTCAGTGTTCTGAATTTTCCTGTAACAGTAAATATCTTATTTTTATTATTATTGACTGGAGAGGAAGTCTAGGGAAATTAATCCTCTTTGCTTCCAAATAAGTTTTTATGAGAATCTTTTTTTCTTTTCATGACATTGGCCAGTGACACAAGTAGCTGGATATCAAGAAATGAAGTTCAGATATAACCATTGCCAGCTCCTGCTTTGAAAATACTTCATCTTTATCTCAAACAGCAACACGTATTGCATCTGTGAATACCAAATTACGTTTTATTATGGAAAGACATTTTTTTCTACCATTTGAGTATTGTAATTTTTAGAATGTAAAATATGTTTAAATAACAAATCTCTGAAATCTCCTGAAGTAATTTCTCTGGAGGCTTTTTTTTTCTGACACTACTGTGCTTTTTTTGTATATCTTGGTTATGCCTGAGGAGTCTGAAAACTTTCTTCAGTATGTGTTACAGTACAGCAGGCGTTACCATGGCACCTTGTAACATTTTTCCAATCAGCAGATGGAGCTACAAGGAGGAAAAAAAAAAAAAAAAGGTTTGCATGCAGAAATTTGGAATGGAATAATGCTAAAATAAACTCTTTATAAAAATGCTCCATATGATTGATGATAAATTAAAGCAAACAGTTCCTACAATGTATCATCTGGTAGTGAAACATGTGCTCTCATTTATCTGATCTGTACATAAGGAAAGTCAATTAATCTAAATTAGAAACAACAACTAACGACAGCTTTTACTTAACTTGAGGCTATTCCCCCTTATTTAAGCTGTCACCCTAATATTTGAAAGACTGGAAAAAATCAGTTTTAGGAACTTTATATAAATATTTTGCATTCTCAAAGAGTGAAATTAAAATAGATGCATTAAAATGAATGTGGAAATGAGGGGGATGTGAGGATTTAAGATTTTCTTAGAGCTGGTATGTCTCTGCAGTTAACTTCCTCCTAGAGATACATGTGTGCATGTGAGAGAGAAAAGTCTCTTTCAAAGGACATTCTTGGCTAGCAAGGTTTCTCCCCAATCGATTGGTGAGACCAATCCAATCTCACCATCTCCAGCAATGGAAATGCTTCCCCGAACCATTCTTTCCCTAAATATTTCCAAATTGCATGTACCTTACAACTGTCCAAACATATTATTTTGCTGTATATTCGATCAGCAGATGTTGGTTTCTTGAAGCCCCCAGGAGGTAAGTAGTGTGTCTTAAAATTCATTTTGATGCTTTCAAGGTACCGAAAGAGTTCAAGAGACAACTATCTTTTTTATTATAGTCAGTCATACAGTTAGGTTTTTATAACAACAGCATGCTTGTTCAAGGCATACTGTTTTATCAGTACAGGCTGATGTGTATGTGGTACTTTCATCTCATCACATAGTGATCATTTGCTCCAACTGTTGTTCAAGGTCGACATTTATTTTAGACAACAATATACAAATAGCAATATGGATCTTACAGTCTGGTAGACCAGTGCTGAACCAGTTCCTTCCTTGGCAGTGCAAAGAAGGAACAGTATGAATTGTTTTTGTTCTTTTGTTTGCTTCACTTTTATAATGACCGAAATAAAGATAAGGGGGAGCAGTCTGAAAATAGCCTCAGTCTAAAATCAGCAGTTCCTCAACCTTTATTTTGGCTCCGTCAGAACTTTATAGGCGGCATGAGGCAGATTAAAAAGAAGAGCCTGGTGTTTTGTGACACTGCAAATGTAACTGCAAAAGTACTCCATATTTCAACTTTAAAAATAACCACTTGAATTTTATTTTCCTTGGTGACTTGTCCTGCTGGTCACTGAGGTGCTGTTGTGTTTTGTTGTTAGGACTCCTCTGTAGAGATGGGCACGGGATTCAAGAATTCAAGGTGACACCTATGGAAGCACTAAATGCATATGTAGAGTCACTTCCATGGCATATGTCATGAAAATATGAATAATGAAAATAATGACAATTAGAAAGGTAGTGGGGGGGGGGTCCTAATTTGTTTTTCAAAATGAGGCTTTTCTCTTCCTCTACTTTTAATATTACAATGAACTTCAATAACCATTTGAATTGTGGAAAAACTGTTGTGCCCTCTTGATCCACAGAAGTTCAAGAAAGTGTGAGAAGAGGCTATAGAAACAAATAGCTCTCATGTAAAGAGGAAAAAGAACTGTAGTTACATCAAAAGGAAAATCAAAGTGAACTTTGTTCAGGTGAGCAGAAAAGATAAGAATCTAGAGATTCTGATTTGTTTAATTTTAAATGAGCCTTAAAAAGCAAACTCTGCTATTTGAGCTTTGTTATTAATTAACTTGTTTCACTGGGCTTCACTGGCTTCTGAAAAGTAAAATGAATGAGAAAAGCATGTATTTTTTCCTGATCTGTTCTAAATGTACTAGAAAGAGAAGTTCTTAAACTCTATCAGATTTGTTTTTTATTCTATGTTTTTGCCTTAATTTAGTCAAATATATTTTGGCTTAGAAAATTTATCTTTTTTTGTATATATTAGCTAATTAGCTCCCAGTATTCATATTTTTAAATTGTCTAGATAGCTGAAATGGCAACAAATGTCCTTACTTTTCCTTATTACAATTTTCCAAGACTTGTCAAATCATCCTGTGTCTTGTAAAATTATTTTACTATAATTGACAACAAGTTCTTTGTCTGAGATTTTGCTTTTTCAGGCTCTTCTCATAATTTTTGGAGTAAAACTAATAAATCATGAGACTTTCCCAGGCTTTCTTCTACTAAATGGTATATGGGACAGAGCAGAGGTTTGAGTTATGGAAATAGGAGATTTTTAAGCATCTTTCAAATTATTTGTGAATTCTTGAAATTTTTAAAGTATGCTGAGATAATCTACCTCTTTTTTTTTTTAATTCTGTTCTACTAGTTGCCTAAAAAATAGCTTATTACTCATTTGCTACCAAAGGAAACAGGACGAAAAAGAAAGAATCATCTCTTTTTAAAGATACTAAATGAAGAAGGGACTTATGATTAAAAGACCACTGAGTTGCTTTTGTACTTAGCACAAAAATAGCTTATAAGAGGATTGAATTAGGAGAGAGCAGCATACAAGTCATTTGATGATTAGATGTGACTTGTTTGTTCTGAATGCTGTTCAAATATTTGAACTGTTAATATGCAGATAGTTTCAGTATGACGTATAGGGTAGGACATTCACTGAATATAATCGAGCTAACTTAGGATCTGATCAGACCTGTATAGCTCATCCCCTCTTTCTGGAGAGTGAAGAGAGTGTTTAGGACTTCAAACTTAAGCACCTCCATTAAGTGCCTAAAGTTAGTTGGGATGAAAATGGGCTCAGAGAGCATGACATTCAATTGCAAAACTATCTTTGAATATGGAAACTCCCAAATGCAATCTATATATTAA
>JAUBOD010000663.1:1846283-1872237 GCA_032353885.1 Nothura maculosa
TGAGCCATGTGCTCTAGGTGACCCTGCATGTGCAGGGGGGTTGGACTAGATGACCTCTGAGGTCCCTTCCAACCTTACACATTCTATGATTCTATGATTCTATGTTTATTTCTCGTTGTATGGGTTAGTCAGTCCCTCCTACTATGTAGGAATTAAATTTTCTATGAATTTAACAAATGACAACCATGAGTTGGATAATCTGCCTAATTTTAATCAACGTTCTTTAACTGAAAATGGTTTTAATACTCGATTTATCTGTGCCACTGACTTTCAGAGATTTTTTTTCATTCATACATGAGCAGGCAAACATCTTCATGAAATTACTGTGCCCTTCCCCAAGTCAATTAACTTTTCTCGGTCTAAACTCTGAAATGAAGTTAGTATGAATTTGACCAGCGTTGTACGTCCTGGCCAAGACCAACAGAGAAGTAGTCTTGTGTTATTTTTCCATTACTAATCATTTTTCAGTTTTGAAGCAGTAGAGGGAAGATAATATAGTATTCTTTATTGACATTGGGAAAACTGTCTTCTCCTGCAAGAAGTCACACAGTGCTGTTAACATCACATGAACTTGAATTTACCTAGGAGCTATATAATCTTAGATCCCTAAACTAATAATACATAATTATATAATAAGATTTATTACTCAGTTGCTTCACTTCCTTTTGAATGTGTACAAGTATTGTACGATGTTGATAACCATGTGTCACTGGGACACAATATTTTATGTTGAATATTTGTACTTCGGTGACCAGTGAGAGGCATAAATAAAAAGCTTTCCAATTTTGAATTTTTCATTTCAAATTCTTTCAAAACACTCCTTAGTTTTTATGCTGATGGAGGAACAGTGGTGCATTATCCAGGTTTTCACATATTTCAGAACTGCATCTGATTGCAGTGCTTGAAGATCTTTCCAGCCCTCAGAGCTTTCTCGGGCCCTGAGAATGACACTAGTGTTCATGTAGTTATGTAGTTGCATTTTATGATATTGTCCAAAACTTTGCTTAATGCTTTGCCGCAGTTTCCAAGCAGAGAACATTTCCTGTGTAAGCAGAAAATATTAAGGCATGTATTGCCTTATTTTATTTTTTTTCCTACTCCTTGAGTATATTTAAGTGTATGTTAAGAATTGTAATTGCCCTGTCCTTGGCAAAAAGCTGCTATTCCTTGAAGAGTTGAGTATTTTTAAGCTTATCAGCTATTTCTGACTTAGACTTGTTGTATTACAACCATTACTGTATTTCAAAATTTCTTTGGAGCCTCTTGGGACAGGGAGATTTGTTACTAAATAATTCTAAATTCTAAATAATTCTTCAAATATGTTTCTGATCTGGTATTTTTTCTTCCTCCCTCTTCTTTCATCTTCTTCTTCTCCTTGGCTGACTATATTTGATTTTTACCCCCTTAGTCTGTGAGGCATGTGCTTCCCTTCATTCTTTTACTCACATGTATCCATTCTGCAGTGCTCCTACAGTGTTTAGTTGCCTTTCTCAGGAAGGATGTATAAATAACAAGACTTGCAGTTTTTTCATACTTATTTGGTTCTCTTTCTGTTTGCCTCTCTTATTGTTGGCTTGCTTGTTTGCTTTCATTTGTGGTAAGAAGCCAATTGATTACATTCTTTAAATGCATGTTGAACAATGTTTTCAGATGTTTGATTTCCATCATTCATGTCAAAACAAAATATTTAGTCTGGTAACATTTTGACAGACCTCATGCCACCGTTTTTTTAAGGAAATGCTACAGCTTTCGAGGCTTTCTATAGGATCATTATTTCTCCTTGTAAACGAGAATTAAAATGTTCACCAGGCTGTCTGTACTCGGATGGAAGATACGTAGCTTTAACATCTGCTGCTAGGAATGATGTAACTAATCTGGTATTTAAAATTGCTGGAGTGGGCAGGCAGTTGTGGGAGTTGGTATGAACACTTTTAGCAAGATCCCTGCTTTCCAGTAACTATGGAGTTTATAGGGAACTATAGTTAAATGGTTTTTCATTGTTTATTGGTTGGCTTCTTCACTGCAGTACAATCTGAGTTGCACCTTGAATATGTGGCATACAAATATTCAAGTAAGTAAACAGTTATATTTATAGGAGTAGCTTGCAGGATATGCTGTATCAAACCAGAGATAGAATTCACAGTGAGTAAACATGGGACATAAATAGGAATATGAAGGCGAAGGAAGCTATTTTGGAGCCTGGAGTTGTTCTTGTCCTTTAAAAAAATCCTCAGCAACACACAACAGTTTGTTTTGTTTTCTTTTGAGCTAAGAGAGCTTTGCTGACATTTTGCATTTTGCAAGGTAGGTCTTCCTGCCTGATAGTGTTCACTTTATTGTAATAGTTTGTTTCAGCAATTTTGTACCACAAATGCTAATGCTGAAATGCATTGCATTCATTTTGCTTTGCTGATTAGGGGAAGCTTTTTGGATGTGCTTTTTCGTTTTTTGATTTCTAATCTGGAAATAATCATTAATGGAACACATAACGATCTAAGCTGAGCAGAAAATGAAAGAGCCATTTCACTTTGAGGCTCCTATTTGCCATTCTTATTGCACCCAAAGAAGAAAATTCAGTGAGAAACAATATTTTTATGTGCAGTTTCAGCATTAGTCATAAGAGCTGTAACTCGTCTCATTATAACATTAACCACAGGCTATGTATACACCTACAGCAAAGCATTTTGTTCTTGTGTTTGAAATACTGTGCTGGTACAGTGAGAGTTCTTTCGTCTCTGCCTCTAATGCAGTTCAATTCAGTCTTGGATGCTGCAGTCTTCTATTGTGGTGCAGGTCACGTAGCAGTGAATGAACAAGATTGCATGAATAATGTGCTTTTTATTCAGCGATTGGATAAAAATGAATGCCCTCAACACCTACGTACATCCAATCTCCACCACTTCCTGTGTGCTTATTCTTCCTGAAGCTTTAATTATTTATCCTTGGAGAGAATTTGACAGTTGCAAGTAGTCACGACTCATCAGATTAACCCTGCAGATGCCAGAATCCAGTTTCACATCAAGTCAAACTCAACGTGTCAGGGAATCAAATTTCAGTACTGAACTAATATGACTGAATTAGCATTAAAAATAGGTATGCATGAATAAGATATGTTTTTAAAACCAGTACTGTCCATAATGAAATTAAAATTGATATTCTTAATATTAGCAGGTCATTGATATTCTTGCTAATATTAGCAAGTCATCTTTATAGACTGGGAGTCTAATAAGCTCCAAAGACTTATACTGACACTCCACAATGAAAACACGTTTTCAGGAGATATTGGGCAGGTAATGGAGAAAACAACATTATTTATAAGTCAGAGTATGTTCGCAGTAGCCCGTCAGATAGTATTGCATATTGATGAGGAAATGATTGAATACAGAAGGGAATGCTTGCTAACTTTGCTGTTTGCTCTTTGAAAACTGTATTCAAGTTACTTCCAAACTATACACATAGGAGTGAGATGAAAATAGCCTTAGAAATAAACTCTGTCTTTATAGTGATTGTAGAGAGTGGAAGGGAGGGAGATAACGTATGTACATGTATATATGCGGTGTGTTCTTGTCTACTTGTGAGTGCAAAATCATCCAACCAATAGAATGACTTTTAATATGAACATTTCTTTACTAAGGAGATTTTTTTGTTTTGGCTTTGTTTTCAGAAACCAGTGCCAGAAAGGCCACTATTAGGATACACTGCAGCAGCTTATTCGTTGTAAATAAAAATTACAAAATTATAAAAACTAAACATTGTGTTTTGTCTCCCCAGTCCTGCAGCCCCCCTGGCAATAATGCCCTGCAAGGATTCAGATTTCATTTATTCTTTAGGAGAGCTTCCATATTTTTTGTATAGGAATCAGAAGTAATGATGGAATATAGTGGTACTGACTTAATCATGAATGGCCTAGAACATCTAGAATAGCTCAGAGTCATTTGTGCTTTTAGCTGTAGGCTGCCCTTCTGGTGAAAAACATGATGATATTATCTGACTGGATGGCATGAAGCACAGGATGTCCATGCAATTAAGTTCCATAATTTAGGAGTAAGCTCAGAACTGAAACTGCTAATGGACTGATTTAAGCTTTTGGAATTATCCAGTAAATCTGTACCTGGTACTGACCTCATTTAGTTCTGCATGCTAAGAATAGACCTGTTAAGTATAAAGTTTGAGGTGTTTTATATCGTGTGTTTATGCTTACAAGCAGTGAACAACAGGGTAATTAATTATGGTAACAATTTACCCAAGATTCTCACAGCTTCTCCATCACTAAAAAAATTTTTTTTTTGGTGTTATTGTTTTTTAAGTATATGTCTGATGAGGTCTGATGAGGAATTAGTTCATAAAAGATGTATTTCCCAGAGTAGGGTAAGAGTAGGGTAGAGTAGGGTAGATATGACCACTGCCGCCTTTTTGATTTTGTTCAAGGAATTACTAATTGTGAATGTTAGGGTTAGGCATATTTAAAGCTTTTTGGCAGACTACTAGTTATATGACATCACATTTAATGCTATTGAAAAGAACGTGCAACTGAACTGCTGGTATTGGGATGAGGTTGGGGTTTGTCAAAATACTGAGGAACCCTGAGTCGGTGGCGGCACCAGCACTAGTAATCATAGTCATGGAGAGATGGATCTCCAGCAGGTGAACTTAACGGACTCCAGTGAATTTATAGAATTTGGCAAGCACAGATCTTAAAAATTTAGGTGGATATATAACAGGAGGCATATTAACTGCAATAACAATAGTAAAAATAAGAGCGCAGAAGTACAGTGACATAATGAGGTACCATCCAGTGATTCTTCCAAACGTTTATGACAGATTTATCCCAGTTTGCAGGAAGACATGGGTAGAAAGTAGGTTGGCATATTTTTTGAGACAGCAAAAGGGCATGTGTGTTCAGTGAAGGGTTTCAGTGAAGAGAGAACGAGATCTGAAGCTCCAAGCTTATGTTAGAAAACCATTCTTTACCTCCAAAATGTAAATACTCCTTTATAGTATAATGCAAAGTCATTTCACTCCACATAATGACAGCAAAACAACTCCAGCTAACCACCTTCACTGTGATGCAGGTGTTCGGGACACAATATGTGAAGTTTAGAAATGCTAACAGGATACCCTGTAGGAACTATAAAGCATGATTATCAAAAACTAGCAGTGCAAAAGGAAGAACTTACATGGCTAAGAGGAGAATTTTCAAAGCAGCAATGCAAGAATATTCTTGCAGTCTTGGAAGAATATTCTACTTTGGGTAAGTGTCTGTCTATAGGATAAACCTATGATAGCTTGTACTAATGTCCCAATACACTCTTCAGTTAGATCTGTTTGTATAGTGAGGATATCTACAGCCCATTTACATTCTATATAAAAATACATATATTTTATGTGGATATGTATTCCCTTTTTTATTAGACTTGATGAGGTTGGATTCACTCTGCAGTGTCGTCCCTGCTGGGGACAATGGGTAAAATTTCCTTCTGCCGCCCTCTCCTGCCTTATTTCCATTAATATGGCTTTATTTAATATCTTTGAAATCTCCCCCTTTTTTTGCTACATTTGGCTGAAGTTGATCAGGAGCTTCGTTACTTGATGGATGGATGATACGGGCCAGTTAGAGAGATAATCAAGAAACAGAAACCAGGCTCAAGTGAGCTAGGCATTAATTTGAAGTCACTATTTAAGTAAAGGAAACTTTTATCCTTTCTTAGCAACTAAATTTCATGTACTTTGGCCAAAGTTCTATTCAAAACAAGCAAATTAATGATGATTTAGAAAATCCATGACCTTCTCCAAAGGGCACTTAACAGCCCTTAATAAAGAATATTTTCATATTGGAAAAGTTGAGCAAAACCTCCATGACTGCTGAAGGAATATTCTGCTGGTTCAACACATTGTAATGCACTATTTTTAATAAGTGCATCTGTGCTATAAGGGCATCTGTGATACTGAGAAGTTTCAGTTCTTACTATTTTTAAGCAGAAGTTACTTGATAAAAAGTGAGAAGTTGTTGCAGGGAATAGAAAAATACCTATTTTGTCCCTGATTTTCTGACAGTTACTATCCACATTGTGAATAATTTACGTCTTTCATTTTTCTTTCTGTCCGCTGACTAACGCCCACAGGACAATCTCGGGGGCATAAATAATGATGGTGGGGAAATGAACCACGGAGGTCCTGCCTGCGCTTTGTGCTCCTCGCTCCTGTGCTCGCTGTGCGTCCCCTCTGCCCCACCACCTGCCCCTCTGCGCGTCCCGCTCCCCATGCATGGGGCAAATGCTGCTGCTCCTGCAAAGGGCCCTCTCAGAGCTGGTGAATCTGGTTTGTCCTTGGGCGACATGGTGCAGGCTGCTTCCTTTCACAAATGTGCCCTGTGGGGAGGGAAGGCTCTTCCCGGCTTCCATCACTTCTTTGGACGGCAGAGGGCACGTGTCGGTTTTGTGTCTGAACACTGTGGTTCTGTGTGCTTGGAAAGGACGAGCAGCTTCCTCACAGAGCAGGCAAATCGAGTTTTTGCATATGGCAAGTTTTCTTTCTAGTAGGATATATCTTTGCTAGCCAAAAAATGTTAAAGCTTTAAAATGCTTTTGGCAAAGTAAGGAAATCAGTCCATTAATGTTATCATATCGCCACACATCACGGCACTAAACACTTCCAACATCTTCCTTTACTTTCATTTGGCTGTGATCATTGTGGACTCTAACACTCACATTTACATTTGAGCCACTGCACAGGGACAGACCTGTGCATTTATTCCAGTATAAAATTTTATGTAAGAGAGTTGTTTTGATGTTAACTAAAAGAATTTGCAGTTTACCTAAGTGTATTGTAGCCACATGGTTTAATGCTTTCATCTAAAACGCATATTTCTGTCAACTAAAGTATGCTGGACAAGCATATATATTGGAGAGATACTGTCCAAGAGCAGGCTCTTAGTGTTACACAGTTATATACACAAAATTGATGTTTATGTTTTATTATAATTTCTTGCTCTTGGATGAACTGGCTGTACTGAGACAAAGCAGCCCTGTGTAACCGAGGTAAAGCAAAGAGCTTTCTCTGGGCATAGCCTTGACGACTATAGAGGGATAAAGGGCTGCTGGTAGTTTTAAAACACAATGTTGATTTGAGGACAATTACTGTTTATGGTCTTTGGTAATAGCTGCCATAAGAAAGGCTTAACAGATTTCTCCGTTGCTACATAATAATTTTACAGAAGTGTAGATCTCTTTCATGCCCTGATCAAACTGCAGAACGACAGCAAAAAATTAGCACGATGCAAAACGCCAACTCCAGCGGCAGTGATGCCGGTCCTGCCGGTTAATCCCTCCAGGAGCTCTCACTGAAACCTGCTCTGGGTCCGCTCTGGGACAACATGGCAGGAGCTGCTATGTGGCCTTGCTCCGTCTGCTTCCAAGGCCATGCAGGATTCTGCCTTCTGCGTCGCTGTTGCACCACAGCCCTCTCAGCGAGCGAACGGGGTTTGTCGGTGCCTCTCCCTTTGTCCCCAGTGCCTCCCGGCTGGATTTTTCTGGGCCCAGCGCTGCAGGGGTCATGGAGCTCCCCGGACAGAGCCCAGCGGCTGCCCGTTGCCGGCGCCGTGACTCACATCAACAGGGTACACGTCTGCAATGCACAAGGCGCCCACCTCCTGAGGAAAACTGCAAACAGCCCTGCACTGCTAGTATTTATCATCTGGTGAGGAATTTTCAGAATTGAGGGTTTTTTTCTTTTTCTGGGTTATTTTCCAGCCAATTTGGGTCTCTGTACCACGACATAGATGTTTTATGCTGTTGAAGCAAGGGGCAGACTGAGCTGTTCTTGCCACTGCCACCAAATGTCCACCCTGCCTAGAGAATTTTGCTCTAAAGTGCAGTTTAGCTAAGACAAATATACCCTTTGGAACTGTCAGTTGCCTTTCTGTTCTTGTCATTTGGACTTTCAATAACAGGAGGGGAGTGTATGAATTTAGGAAACTTCAATACTTTTAATGGGCTACTGTCTACTAAGACAAAGTACAACCAGCATTAACTCGTACAGCTGCAGCAGGAGCACTGTTCTGTTCCCTGTGTGATGCCAATGCAGCAAGTAAGAGCTCCGCACAAATGCCTGGGCCTGCCTGGCAAGGAGAAGCTCCTTGGGATGCCCGCTCCATGCTGGTGTTACAATATCTGCGTGTGAATAGTTCTAATATCATCGTCAGCCTTTTCATTGCTCTTGCCCAAATGCAGCAATCCTAGGAAAGCCTAGGTACTGGAATTAGATCTTCTAGCGGTGGTAACATGTATTTGTACGCATATGTAATAAGCTGCTTTTAATGTATTTAAAAAGTAATGTTGATACTATTTAAACTTTCATAAAATGTACAAATACTTTTTGCATAGCAACTATTAAAATATAATTTATTTTAATAACTTACACCATTTTCCCCCAGAAAACTAAACTACCAGTTTAGTTTACCAGTTTAGTTTACCAGTTACCCAGAAAACTAAAATTCCCAAACTTTCAGTTGGGTTACGAAATCTGCAGTGAAATCAGCTGCAAACTCGTGGCAACAGAACTTCACAAACAGGCCTTTTGAAAGCAACTTTCAAACTGTTCATAGGAAAACAAGCTATAAACAGAAGAAAGAGAGAACAAATGAAAATAGATCCAGCACACATACCTTATTACAAAGTAGAAAAGAGAACAATTGAATCATTAAATGTATCTCATGAATTAAAAACAAAAGGATGTAGGCCTGACTTCCAAATAATTGACTTGTACCTCAGCAATAAACAGAATCCTTGCATCATTTGTCAGTGAACTGAGTTGCTGTTGCTGTTCCCTTCCTCATCTGTATTTTTTTTTAAATTAAAGATCCTGCCTTGAACAGATCAAACATTAATCTGGATTTCTCATTTGTGTCCATTTCAGAGACAGATTTGGTTATTAGCACCAACAAATCTTATAAAGTGGTGTTTTAATTGCTGTCTTGCTGTGTGGCTCCTGGTAGTTTCATGGTAGATAAGTGAGAGCTTTCATGCCCTCATCCGTGAGACACATCCTTACTCATCTGTCCCTTCTCCTACAACTACAGCAGGCAGAGAAACGTGGACGTTTAACACACACAAAATGCACACAGAGGGAAGAGAGCTGTCACTTCCACCAGGATGAGCTCATCAAGAGGCCAGAGAGAAGATGATGGGTCTGTTTTCTGGAGCTGGGATAGTGCAGTTTGCCACTTGGGCAGTAGTTTGTGGAAGAAAACAAGACCAGGAAATACCCTGGTGGGAGCAGAAGCCCTGCCCGGTGCGGAGCTTCAGCCAGACTGTGGCTCCCGGTGCAGAGGACAAGTGGCCCCCAAGTCCGTGTCCATGTAACCGCTTTCCCGCAGCCGCTCCAGAGGAACAGGGCGATGGCTGCTGAGCGCCTCCCGTGCTCCCTGTGCTGAGGAGAGCGGAATCCCGTGCCTCTCGGGACGTCACTTCGTGTCGGGCACTCCAGTTAGATGCATCGTCCACTGCCCGAGCAGCCCCTCAAGGGGCCCTGGCAAAAAAGAAGAGTGAAAATAAACCAGCAGGACAGCAAGACACCCTCAGCAAGCATTAAGGAAAGTAGTATTTTTTAAAATCAGTGATAGAAGGGGTGTAGCATTTAAATGCATTGTCAAGAAGGGAGAAAATACCTTGCAGTTGGAGTGGGCCAGGGTGCATGAGGATGAGCAAGAGCACCTGCAAAAGACTAGGGCAGGTGGGAGCAGCCATGGCAGGGCTGGGAGCTGTCCTTAAAAATAAGGGCACTTCTGCATTGCTGCTGCTTTTCTCTCTCACCACAGGGGCTAGTGTAGAGAAAAGGAGAATTTATTGTAAAAACCGGGGTTTTGTGAGAGCAGGTCCCATACTACAGAGCAGATTTAGGGCTGGTTTGTGGATTGTTATGCTCGCCCATGTCTGATCCTGCCTGGCAAAAGCTTAATGTCATGCTCTGTTTTGGGTATTATCTCAGATCCATCTCGACTCTGAACTTTTATACAATGTTGACTTTTAGCAATAGGCCCACAGGAGCCACTAATGGAGTACCAGGAGTTACAAGTTTCATTTTCTTCCAGATTTTTCATGTCATATTTCACAGGATGAAAATGTCCTTGGACGAAATCATTTCAGCGTTTTCCGAGTGCTATTCCGCACGGTCAGCTTCTGGCTTAAAACCTGAGCGTCTCCACCAAAACGCATATGCACCTTTGGCATTTTCACCAGCGGCGCTTTGAAAGCCGCTTGTTGCTGATTACTAATCCCTGTTTGGAAGCGGCAGTGCTTCCGCCGGTGCGGTTTTCCAGGGGAATAACTCGCAGAGCCGCAGAGCCGGCTCCCACGTAGGCGCAGGGCCCACCCTTAGCAATGGGGTTGCCAGGGAAACAGCAAAACTGTGATCGCGTGAGAGAGGGGGAGAGAGCGACAGGCAGATGAGCGAAATTTGCAGCAATTTCCACAAAAATAGCTGCGTCTTGTTAAAATGGTGTAAAAGCCACTTTTTGGAAAAAGAAAACCCACATATTTTCTTTCTGTAAAGGAAGAGCTACAGTCATTTTTTTTTCCCATAGGTCAAATATGTCATATTAGCTCTACAGAACCTAAGGTCTGACTCAAACACTGTGGGAAAAATCGAAGTGATGTGATGCTTATTTCCTGCAAAATGTTTGGAAGCAGTTTTTGCTGGAAACGTTTAGTGTGAGCCCCCCCTGGAATGAGGGGAGCAAGAAGCTGAACACAGTGCACAGCACCATGCAAGGAAGTGAGCAAACTCAAACATGTGCAAGGACTGTTAGCTACATCAAAATGATTCCAAAATTGGTCTTTCCCTGAAATAGCTGCATGCCTTCTCAGGAAGATTATGTCATGGTGCTTGGCTGTTGCAGTGTTTTCTCTGCCTGCTGTAACCACATCAGCTGCAGACGTCACATAAATAAAGCTGGATTGAGCCTGATTAAGAGATGCATAAAAGATTTCCAGTAAATATCTAGCCCATGCAAAGAGGGTTGGTATTTTACTTTCTCTATTACCTAATCAAGTAAAGATGTATCCAAACTGGATATTGAAGGCCTTTGTGCTATTAAAATGCTGCTTTTTTAGGTAAGGGATTGAACATTTTGACCCTGAGAATTCTATGAGACCTTTTGTCAAAACAGAGCATTATTCCTTGTCTCTCTGTCTTTTTTTTTTTTTTAAGTTTAGTTTGGGTCTAGACCAGCCTTGCAGCACATTTTAGCAGTTTCTAGCATTTAGTTATATGAAGTATATATTTCCCACATACTTTCTAAGTAGAATTATTCTCCAGTTTTGAAGCCATCACTTTCACGTTCAGGGGAGTTTCTTACTAAAAATCATGATACGTTTTGTTTGTAGGGGCCATGGTTCTTTTTGTGTTGATCATGAAATGCAGCCAGTTTAGGTTGTGCACTGACAGTGCCTCCTGCCCTTGTGTTTCTAAATGCTTAAAATCTTTTAAAATCCTATCCTAGCAGTGGAAAACAATTTTTTTTCCCTTTTGCTTTCTGCACTATTGCATCCTCCATACCTGTCCTAATCTTCCCTTCTAGGTAACAAAACTTCCTTTCTTCAGGGATACAGGCTTCAGAGGTGATCGAGACCCAGAAGGGGTCATAGGGAAACTCATAGGGAAACTCATAGGGAAAAGCGGAAGGACTGCCACCGAGGACAATAAAAGAGTCAAGAGAAAGGAGAAACTGTAAGATGACGTAGAGGAAAGCTCCAAAAAATAAGGGGAAGAGTCAAAGGTGCAAAACTACTAATACCTCAGAAAAACTGCAGTGTTTATTATTTTGCTTTTTTCAACATTGAATTTCTACACGCTGCTTCATTACCCAGTTAACAACAGACATGTTCTTCCATGGCCATTGATTCCTCATGGTGGCAGTGTCTTGGACCCGTATCCCTACACTAAGTGGGTTTTTTTTCAAACAAACAACAACCCTCCCTGCACACATGTTTTTAGCTTGGATACCCTTTCCTCGCTGACCTGGTGAAATTGCAGCAGCGCAGCTCAGCTTATGGATGTGGAGGCACCTGGTAGGAGGAGGGCAGAATAATCTCAGTAGTTTAAGGGGCTGGCACAGCATAGCATGGCATGGCACGGCACAGCATGGCATAGCACAGCACAGCATAGCATGCATGCATGTCTACCACACTGCACTGGAAATTATTAGAAATACGTTACTAAAAATACCAAGAGAGTCCTTTCAATACTCTGGCAATAGAGAGAAAGCAACTATATCCTATTTTTATTGCAAATTATGCCTATTACAAGGCCTCTTAACTGTGATCCTAATTCTGAAGTCCTGAAGTCGGATTTGGACCTGCTGCCTATCAGGTAATGTTTTTACCTTTTCCAAGCCCAAGAGTGAGAAAACATTTTCAGGACACCATTTCTCTCTGCTTAGGGCCGGGTGTGCAAAGGAGACTAGTTTCTAATCAGACACTGAAACAAGGAGCAGATTTCAAGCCTCTAGGAAATCTGCAGCTAGTGCTCTGGGTTTTTTTTTTTTTTTTTTTTTCTCTCAGCTACCGTGGGATTTTCAGAAGAGCTGGGGATATCAGCCATGTTCAGCAGCGTTTCCAGGGAAAGGAAAAAAAGAGTGTGGGAAATGAACCCTTCTGCTGGTGCTCTGCGAAGCTTTAACCGTAACACTTACCCCTTGTGTACTTTTCACTGTGGTGCCAATCATACAGTTATTAAATACCCAATGTGCTAACAATATTTGAAATTATATATATATATATAATATATATAACATACACACACACACACACACACACATATATATATATATATATATATCTTTATCCTGTGGGTTATCCTGCAAAGCCCCTGTCGCTGCCGATGGGCGCTGGCCGAGCATCCTATCCCGCATCCCCCCCGGAGCTCGTTCCCATTCCCATTCCCATTGCGCTCCTGGACGTGGCCGCGGCGTTTTGGTGAATGAGTCACCGCCGCGCGCCGCGATTGGCTGCGCGGCGCGCATGCGTGCCGGCGCCCGCGCGCCGTTCATTCACAGAATCGCGGCGGCCTCCATTGAGGCGCCTCCATTCACCCGCCGCAGCGGCGGCATCGGCGGCGGCAGCAGCAGCAGAAGCAGCAGCAGAAGCAGCAGCAGCAGCGCGGGGCAGGGGGAGCCGCGGGGCTTCCCGCGCCGCGCGGCTCGTGCACAATACACCCGGGAACGGGTGTTTTGAGCGTCCCCGCCGTGCGGGCAGCGTTGGGGGGCACGGGGGGGGTGCTGCGGGTGCATCCCCGCACGGCGGCCCAGGGCGCCGCCGCGGAGCGCGGCCCGGGGCGCTGCGTGCGCCCTGCACCCGGCACCGTCAGATACCTGCGTTTGGTGCCCTCTTGCGCGGGGGCGTTAAACTGCGGGAATTTTTTTCTTTAAAAACATGCTGCAGTTAGTAATCTCTTTTTTTTTTTTTTTTTTTTTTTGAACAACTTTTCACTTTGTAGCCTCGCTGCTCTGAATTTCTTTGCAATGCAGTGCGCAGCTCTGCACCCCCAAAGATATTTTTTGCAGTTGATGGATAAAGGCCGTATGGCTTGTGGTGGGCAGTGTCTTTCCAAGCGCTGTGTGCATCCTCTGTTTTTTCCAAGCAGATGTAAGAGAAGGGAACTGTCCACTGTGTTCAGGTGCTGCTGCTCCTCAGATCAAGTTTGTGGCTGACATTTTTGCTTAATAAGACTTGGTGCTTTTTTTTTTTTTTTTTTTTCCCTTCCCCCTCCTCCCTGCAGAGTGTCAGTTTGCTGCTACATGGACTTTCTGGTATTGTGTTAGTATTCTCAGTTTTTCAGAATTCCACCAAATACTCCACTAAATAGAAGATTCATTTCACAGCTTTCTTGGGAGAGAATATCAGTGGTGAAAAGGAAAAAAAAAGAAAGCATCTTTTAAGCCTGTGATTGGACATCAGAGAAATACTTTTCTTCACACATTAGGTACTTTATGTAATCTTTTATTAAAAGAAGAAGGTTGCTGTGGAGTAACTGGAGAGAAGAATTTGTTTCTCTATCAGAAATTGGATATAACAGTTTCTGTGAGAAACAGCATGGGCACAAAAGCACTTGTTAACTCTCTGAGGTTGCTTTTGTGGAAGAAAACACGTATATTCTTTGGTTCCCTCATCTGTGTTTGTAGTACGTGTGCACTGAGGAGTTCTGAAAACCTTGCAGGTGTCTATTCAGCTGCAGGGGAGGGGGCAGGCATGGGGGGAGGAATGCCTATGTGTTCTTATGATCCAGATACCTGATATCTAATTGTCTCCATCAATTCACAAACATGTGAGGTGGAAAAACATTTAAGCAGAAGAATAAGAGTGTAGTGTTTTTTTAAAAGGATGTTAAATCAGTTTTAGAGGTAATTTCCTTTGGTTCCAAAAGAGGAGGGAAAAAATTAAAGGTTGGGAGGAAATATCTATTTGAGAAGATAGGAAAGGGAAATTTGAGAATTGATTGGTGCTAGTGTGCTGTAAGTGGGTGGATGGTTTTTTTTTTTTGCTTTTTTTTTGCTACAGGAAGTGATTTGCAGTGTTCACTGAGCCTTTTGTTGAAAAGGGTCCTTCTCATTTGTGTGAGTCATGCTTTTGCTGTGAGCGAGTTGGCAGCTCTAAGCAGGACTGGGATCTCTGTCATAGAAAACTATTACTTCACCCAACGTTAACGTGGAACCATAAGAAATTTCTTTATATGTATTTTTGTTCTTCCTTATGCTCTTTGCTTTTTTTTTAATTTTTTTTTTTTAACCCCAAAACCTTGTTGTCCATCTGCGTTGTTATGAATCGCCTGCTATGTTAGCACAGGCATCTCCTGCGCTGGCATCAGATTTGCCAGAACATATGCAGGAAAGCAGATAGAAGGGCATGCTTCAACGTACCAAGTACAACCGCTTCAGGAATGATTCGGTGACATCAGTTGATGATCTTATTCACAATTTGTCCATGAACAGCAAGGTCTCAGCAGTGGCTACGACTTCAGCGGCACCTCCATACCTGGTCTCGCCAGAGGTTCTCCGCAAGGACCATGAAGATGGACCCACCACCCTGTGCACCCTCATCCATAAAGTGTCCCACCTGAAACTCTCTAACACGGGCAGCCTTTTGGGTATCAGAAACCTCTCCTCTGCAGTAAAGGAGCTTGCAGTCTCCAAGTTGCAGGGAAGCTCGAGTGCTTCGAGCTCGGCAGCAGGGGCTTCAGACAACGTATGTAACCTTGTCTCTGCCACTTCGTGTTCTCAGCAGGACGTGAGCAAGATGAGCATGGGGAAAAAAACACGGTCAGAGGAGATGCACCCGGGAGGCGAAGACTGGAATCAAAGTAGCAGCTTTGTCAATAAACCCTCTCGAGGATGGCTGCACTCGAGTGAGAAGATCCTGGGACCTGGTGTGACGTACATTGTGAAGGTTGGTCTGATTTCTTCCATTCTCTGTTTTTATCAATGAAAAATTCTCCACTGGTTTCGGTGACAGGCTAGGCAGGCTGAAGGGATCCCTAGTTGTATGCTCTTTTTTTTTTTTTTTTGGTGCATAATGCATGGTATGTAAATGTAGAAAGACAGGGTTGGAAAGCAGTGTTAATTTGTTATATTAGAGCAAGCCTGGAAATAGACTGTCAGATAATGTTTTACAGCTATGTAAAAATATTATTTTTGAGCTCAGAGGTGATTTCCTTACTTCCTGTTGCTGGATTTTTTTTTCCTTCTTCTGAATTTAGGTTTTCAGTGTTATCTTGTATACTGTATATATCTTGGATACATAGGCTTTCAATATGTCTGGTGCAATCTACAGGAGGAAAGAAAGACTCCTTGGTATATGCTGACCTGCTTATCATGCATGAAATTTCAATTTGAAAATATCTTTAAGGGCATATGTGTTTTTAAAGTGAAATTCTATTTGAAATCTTAGAGCAGCAAGGCAGAGAGCGCAAGTCTTATCTTGTTCCACAAATAGAAGTACTGTTGTGGGTAGAGCTGGAAAATGCAGCTTGTTTTACATAACAGGCATTCAGCTATCTTAAATGTTACGGCTCCTTGCAGTTCATTGATGCTACATGTCAAAAACAGCAAATCTTAAGTTTCCAGGGTAATATTTTTGCATGCTTTTGAAAGAATTTTGAAAGGAACCGTAAAATTTGAGCTTCTGAGGACAGAGAATGTGCAGTAGTCAGGTAAGATTCTGGTTACACTTTCCAGCATAGTGTGCAGTAACTGTAAAAATAGTGTTACCATCCAGAATTCCTCCTCAAGTCACCATGTTTTATTTGCCTAGTGGCTTTTATATGTTTAGTGAAAAACTGTTTTGCAGAAGATGACTAATAAGATTTCAGATCTGTTTTTGTTCTCATCGTACCTTGGCTAGGAAAGTGGCAGAATGCTGAAGTTTATATCAGGTTGCTTAAAAATGAGTGACTGCCTTCTTGCTTACCTTGCCTTCCCATTGCTCCCAAGTCTCCGTATCAGAGGCAGAGTGCATGTTTCACAGCTGGTGCACTGGGGAGGAAGCAGTTTTTGTTTATGGCTTTTAGTATTGGCAGATTTTGCAAGTGATGGTATCTTGAGTAAGCTGGACAGCTCGAAGTGTTATAAAAGATGCTGTATTTTTGCCAGGTAGGAATTTGCTGGACCTGCAAAAGAGTGTCAGTGCTACCTAAACGCAAACTGCTGCTCTGCAACTGGTAGAGAAGTGGCTTTGTAAAAAATGACCCACTGGTGCTGGATGCAGTGGTAGCGAGACTGTCCTCCTTTTGCATGGCAATATTCTGGTGGACAGAAGGTCACTTGCCGTTCTCCCATTAGCTCGGGAAATTCAACTATCTTTATCCTGTATTCGGCTTAGGACGCTGTAAGCAGACAGGTAATGACTGTGAGAATTCGCTGCTGCTGTTTGTGTTACCCAAAGTGATAATTATGAAGCAGAACAAACACAGTCCTCATTTTCTTGAGTTAATTTTACACTGCCCCACTGTATGTTAGGGGAAGCCGAAATCTTTGAGCTTGAGTTGAAAAGAGAATTAAATACAAGTGGGCTTATATTAAAGTTAATTATTAACCCCTTCCTGCATCTGGTGTCAAATATTTGAAACTGTATTTTCATATAATGTGTATGTTAGACTCTTTAAAATGGGTCATTAATATTATACAACTTTAGACTTTAGCTTATTTTTTTTTAATGTCCTTGGAATTTATAGAATCTTGCTGTTTACAATTTCTGTTAGAAATAGGGTGATACCTTCAATTTACTGCTCTCTGGCATATTGAGTCACAAAACTGTGCTGCAAATGTCAAAACAAAGGTTAAAAAGAAATATCAAGATCAATGGCTAATGTATGAATGAAAATAAGCCAGTTCCTGTTAGTTCATAATTTGCCCGTTCATTAAGTATCTCAGGAATCTTTTCCTCAGCAACTGCAGCATTCGCATAGACAAGAATAGAAGTGCAGTTCCCACATCATTAAACATTGTTAGTTCCAGGGCTTTTATGCATTCAGACCGTCAAATCGATACATAGATAATGTACACTGAAGGGAAACATTCCTTGGATACCTCATGGCTATATTGACTATCCGGGGGACTCGTACCATATTTAATTAGTACCATATGCCTTGCAGAGCATTCCATATGCCATTAGTTAAATGAGACAAAAATCAGATTTGTTGTTAACCGGTAAAGCTTTTAGAATTTTGTGTGTAAATATGCACCCAGATACTATTCTTTTTGTTAATTCACATTCAAGCCTGAAAACGCTTTGTGGGACAGGATATACTCTCACTACTGGACAAGTTGGTATAATTGGTATTGGGATGGCTTGAAGTAAAAGATATAAGGTTCTTATAGGCAATATATGAGTAATATTGTGAATTATTTATGACACCCTTCCTATAAGTTTTTTTTTTCCACCAAATCCCTATTGGTAAAAAACTAAAACTTGCAAGAGGGAAAAGTGACACTTACCTCATTGGTGCTGGTTTTCATTGATTTTTTTTTTTTCCTAGACTTTACTGCTTTCCCCATTTTTTTCTTCACATATTGGCCATTCTTGAAATGAGAAGTGTAATTGAAAAGCCTAAGAAGGAGTGTAGAGTTCTGATGTACATGAACTGTGATCAGATTATTGTGATTTGTTGCGACAGGATCACTTTTGACTGTAAAACAAATGACATTTCTTGTAGTCCTTGTTTTACTATGGATCTATCTATCTATGTATTTATTTATTTTCCTGTAGTGATTTTTTCCCCCAAAAAAGCTACAAAATTATTCGTAAAACAGATTACATTTTGGCTGTGGCCAGAATAGGAGACATGAAGCAGGGAGGTACTAATATTTTATTTGACACTACTGTTGATTGATTATAAATGATCATGCCATCAGGAAAACACACACACACACACACACATACACACACATATATGTAATAAAAAACAGTAGAACTATGTAATGTAACACTAACTAAAACTTTCAGAGAAATCAGTTGGTTTCTAATGATAAATATCTACTGATGAGTTTAATGGGTAATTGTATAGGTCTTTTTAAAATTAAGACCACAATCAGCACTCATGGTAGGAGGCAAATGCATATCTGCCTCTAGACAACCTGTGCTTGAGTTTTCTGATAGGGACTGATGAGTTTAAAACTTTGGCTTACATCAGTTAAAACTAAATAAAACCTGAAACATCCTATGTAATTTATAACCTTGTATACAGCATATCTGAAAGAGATAACCTTCTTCAAAAAAAATACAGTGGCATAGAAAATAATTTTGTAAATGTTGTATTAAACAGAGGTATAAAGATTGTGTCTGAGAAATAGGAAGAAAATAAAAGTTCACTTAAATGGAGCACCTTTAGCTAGGCAAATAATATTTCAGTGCAAAAGCATATTAAATAATTAAGATTATAGCAAAGTATCTAAAGAATATAACCTCTAACTGCAATTATTTTTTTAATGTTTTAACTCTTCCATGTCATGTTGGGGGAAATAACAGTTTTTTATATCTGATAAGGAAAAATGACTTCTTTTTTGAAGCTGTTTGAGTATATCACGAAGTGGAGGCTTCAGTTCTGCAAACATTTCTTCATGATGGTGCTTACAGGAATATTCTGACTGAAATAACTCAGGACTACTTCTGTGCTGAAAGTTACGGATCAGTTTAGGGCTTAACAGAATTATTGTGTTACACACTCTTAATGCCTCCTACTATTTTGCACCTTCGAAGGTATGGACAGCACATGTCTGGTTTTAGCAGATATCTGCAAGTAGATACTGATTTCACAAAATGACGTTTCCCTTTGATGGCTAACCCGGACCATGAAGCAGAGCTTCCAATAGAGCTAACGTGGCAGAAGCAGCAGCATCTGCGACCTTCCTGTCAAAGACCTCAGAGCTCATGGAAGCTGCTTCTCCTTTTTCCTTCTGCTCTAACCAGATTTGGTTTCTTGTTGTAGCGTTTACAGTAAGAGCAAAACACCGAATCTCTGTGGCTTCACGCTGTCACTCTTTGCCCACCTGTTTGAAAGGTAGATAAGGTTTCCTGAATAAAAAAGCAATTTTTTTTTTTTACTTTCTTCTTACTTGTTCAAATGAAGTGAAAGTTAGGAGCTGTGCTTTATTTTTCTTTTTCTTTTTTTTGCCTTTTTGGTTTTTTTAATGGCAACATTACAGCTATTACTAAAATTATCTAGTTTTCTTTGATTTTGCTTGATATTAAATTAATCTTCATTCTCTTCAGAAAAAAAATGATACTTTTTTTGAGGAGGGGAAAGGTTAATTCACTGTTAAATTCCTGCTTTTATTAGTCATCTTGCCTTAGTATTAATGATTTAAATCTGCTAGTCTAAAATATTCTGAGCAAAAAAACCTACTGGGTAGATTTTTGTGCATGGATTCCAAATAATTCATAACACAGTTCCCAAGTGTGGTATCTGTAATGAGGTCTGCGTGTTTTGGAAGTGGGTTGTATGTTCAGGCATATGGCAGTAACGGGACCAAGTGCTGATCCTTTGCTTCAGGTTCTGCCATCCCAGCCCAACTATCTGAACTGTGAGCCAGGACTCAGAGAATCAAACAAAATTGGCTTATCCCCTTGCATTTTAAAACTGCCTCCTGCATTTGGTTAGCAAGGGAGAAGAAAAAAGTAGAAAGACAGCTTTGTTTCTAGTAATTCATTCCTTCTAGTTTGCCATATTCCTTTGCAATTACTTCGAATCCTCTGCATTTGCTTTCACTGTCATTTGGACTATAAATGCATAATATTGATACTTCTTGTTTAGTTGAAAGTCTTTATTTTTTTTTTTTGAGCTCCCTTGATCTGAAATGTCATGAGTCTGTTGTACAGCACACTGAGATTAAAAGAGAATTGCTCACAGAACTTATATCATAAATCATACAAGAGAGTCTTTAATTATAATATTCTGATAATCAAGTGTGTTATTATTGAACAGTTGCACACATTTCAGAAAAAACAGTGATTTTAATGTTGAAGGACCGAGTTCTCAAGACGAATGTCTAATTTGCAAAATGCCATGGGAGCTTTGCCGTAATTTCCATACCTAGATTTATTTTGTAGGTGACATAATTTGGGTGCTCTTAATGTTGATTTGAATGGTGAAGTCACAGATGTATATTTTTTAAAGGAAAAAGTTTTTTTCTCTAAGTTCTAAAATTCCCACATAGGTTTAAGTAGGAAGTAAAACTGCATTCAGATTTTATTTTATTTTATTTTATTTTATTTTATTTTATTTTATTTTATTTTATTTTATTTTATTTTATTTTATTTTATTATTATATTTTTCCTTGGAAAATTGGATGGCTGGTTTCTTTATTTGCTTTCAAATATTACTTATGAGAATAATGTTGTGTATCTGAAATAATTATCTACCATTGTGCAGAATGTATGGATGGACTAAGATTTTCCAGGAAGACCTATGCCAGTCTTTGCTGCTCATGTCTAAGGACACCTTTTCCTCTTCTCAGCATAACCCATTGAGAACCCTGATTTGGGTTAGCACCCCACTTATACTTGCTCAATAGGCTCACTTCATTTCAGAGTAGAAAGCTGAAGTGATGCATGTACAAACTATCAGTATTAAATACACTTGGTGTTTGAAATAGGACAAGTTCAGGTCTGACCTGGGACTGTGTCATGGAAAAGTGGTGCCTTCCCAGGCCTTTCCATCTCTTCAGGATCAAATATACTCCCAAGCAAAGAAGCAAATCCCATAGTCACAGAGGAAAATGGGGTCTGTATTTTGGTTTGTGTGATCCTATGCAATCAGGTGGTATCTGTACGCTTTGTGATTCTATATTTGTACTGTAACATATGACGTGGAGCTGGATTTGGCAGTTTCAGATAGATCTGAGGCAGAGTCTGTCCATCACAGTTTTGATAGGGTGGTGGTAGGACTCAATGCAACCACGTCTGAGTTATCCTACATTTCAGAGGGAGTTTGAGGAAAAATGTAATTGGATAATCTAGAGTGCTTGTTTAGTAAGACTGATAAGGTGGTGGTTAATTTCTTTAGATTTTTCAAACCACATTTCTTATAGGATCAGAAAGGATGTCAGTCTTGAAAGGCTGGCTATGAAAATTCAAGTTATGACTGAAAATTTATAACAACTGGAAAAAAAAACACCTTTGAATTTATCCAAGATTGGTAAGCAAAAAGATGAAGATAAAAACAAATCATAGGTGATGCAGGGATTTGCAAATAAACTAATGTTAGATAAACAGAATAAATGAACTAGTCCTTATTTCTGTAGCACAGTCACATTGTGTTTGTTAATACAAGGCTTTTATTATCTCAGAGCAGTTCCTGAAAATTAATGCATAAATTAATGAAATATCAGAAATAATGAGAAGACTGAATGAAAGAGGAAATTCCTATCTTGGGAACTGCTCAGCACCATTGCCTGCTTGGAGATACAATACATGTTACAATAACATGCCTTTATTCCTGTTTTTGGCTTTTCTTAGTATAAAAACAATACAGGAGAATGCATGTCTTTTTGGAAACCACATGCTCACTAACATTTGACACTGTGTAGCTCTGATAAAGCGGTTACAAGAAACAAGAGCTGTTTCTTTTCTTATAGACAAGCGTCTTCAATTAACCACAGACAATTTTCAAGGTGTGTTCTGCCCTTAGTCTTCATAAAGGAGACTTTTTCTGAAATGCCTCTCTTGCCACTGAAGGCTGGTGCCATGTTTTATTACTACTTGCTGAGTGCTGCTGATATAGATTTATCCATGTACAGATACATACATACACACACACACACACACACACACACACACACACACACACACACATATATATATATATATATATATATATAGTCTTTTAAAAAAAAAGTCTAAGCAAAATACTAGGGAGGTAAACTATGGAGAATCTCTGTCTGAACAGAAATCATTAAATGTGAAGCTGCATTGCAAACATTACAATAAGCTGTTGAAAATATTAGTTGAGTGCTTTGAAGCTACACAAAGACTTTTCTGGTGCCAGAAACTATGATGGTACCTCCCAGTATGGTCCTGTTCCTAGATGATTGCTACCCTAACTGCTTTGGGAATACTAAAAGTCATCAGTATTGCTGATTTTTGACCAAAGACCTGGTATGAAATCAAACTGCACTACCAGCTTTGTTGAATCTATCTGACTTAGAGCACTTTAGCAATATTAAGAAGTCTCTGAAGTCTGTCCTACTCTTGTGAAGGATTAATAATAATATGAATAATATTATTATTATATGATAATATACTGTTACTAATAATAAAGATTTACTTTTTGATTTACTTTGCAGTAAGTTGTTCACAAGCTCAAAGCTAATCTATATGGACTCTTTGCTGGATCAGAGTCATGAAGAGTATCACGGATCCAAGATGTGAGAAACAGGATAAGTTATTTCCATGTTAGAGATTTGGTCTGGTGTATTTTTTTAGGTTATGGTTGACTATATTTCTGAACTATTTTTTTAGATCACTGTTGTGAATAGCAATTCAGATTGCTTAATGTTAAGCACAGGTACCAGTCTCTAGTGAGTAAGAATCTTGGAGGCTAGAATTGATGCTAACCCAGTGGAATTTGGTGGGGTAGATTTTTCTAGTTGAAACAAGGTTGAAACAGCTTACGATCCTATTTTTTTTATAGAATATGTTATCCTCTGGTTTAACACTGTTCTATAGTTACTCTATTTTTAAGGCAGTAGTTACACAAGGTAAGTGACCTGTGCATGAAACAGATACACACTGAAAGAGTCAGACTTACAACACTGACTCCTGAAGATGTATCATTCTGCCGTTTTGGACCTTTTGTAAATTATTTCTATAGTCAAAAAAAAAAAAAGGAGAAAAGCAGTAAGCAAACCACAAGATAAGTCTTGCCATGTCTTTACTTTTGTTGGGGAGCAGCAGCAGGTGGCCAGTGCATGAGGAGTCACATCCTGGATCTAAGGGAGACCGTTTGAGCTGATGTGAGGCAGTCAGGGGTCCCAGGTGATGTGGCCAGCGCTACTGAGACCTGCTGGGGCCCCATTGCCTTTGAGGCTGTTTTCTAGTCATCATGATCTCAGTGACACAAGGACACTTGCTTGAGATTCTTTTATGCTTTAAATCAAGCCCATAGTGTCTCTTGTTCCCCTCACTTTCTCTATATTCTACTTTGCAGGTGGTATTTTGGGCTTTTTTACAGGTAATTGATACTTGTACATAAGAAAGAGAGCACCGCTTTCATTTACAAGATTGATAGAGATCCAGGAAAAAGATGTATTCTAATTGCTGAACTCTTGCAATGAGGAACAGAAGCACACATAGCACTGACATAGAGAAAAGGAATCCCTCTCTCCCTTCCCCTGTATTTCAGATATTCAGTTGTAACACTGGTAATGTCTTTCCTAAATCATATCTTTAAATGTCCAAGTTTAGAAACATATTGGTAGAGCATCTCAGGAACTTAGCAAAGGCTTGTGTTCAGCTTAGTGGAAAAGCACCTGTTAGAATTCCTGTCTTCAGGCTCTGAGCTTTGATAATTCTTATCATCAAGCAGTTCTATTTGATGTCTAAGGTAGCATAAATAATATAATAAATAAATCCAGCTACAATGCCCATATTTATGGTTTTGAATATCTCATTATGATTTCCCACTACTGAAACAAAATATTCCATCTGCAGAGGCTTTTGCATGTTTGTGTTCAAGGAATTCTGATGCGGAGCATAAGCTGCTAGAACTAATCTGCGTGGTGCTTTAAAAAAAAATGATGCATCTTATTGGATATTCTAGGTAGCAAACAAAATGGTCTGGAAAGTGTTCTCTGAATTAAAATATGCACCAGTGAAGATGAAGCAATTCATTTAGGATACAGGAATGCATGCTGTAAATAACTCTTCACTTTGATACACTGTAATAATGACATTTACCCTGCATTACATACTTGGAACATTATACCTAAGAAGTATGGAATAAAAGCTTTTGCGAGTAGAATCTTTTTTTTATTTTTTGGCTAAAACATTTGCCAATCCAAAAGAAATGCAAAAAGTGTTTAATATAATACCAGGGTAGATGATTGTCCAATATATGCACTTCTGATTCTAGCATTTCTCAGTTTCTGCGTGCAAACATATACACATGCAAATATAATAAGAACATAAGAAATATTGTAGGTGAAAAGCTGCTAATACGTTTTGCGGAGTCTTGTGAAAAGTCCAGTATATTAAGCATCTGTACTATGTGAATATTTTTGAGCTTGGTTTTGGCAATCTTGATTCATGCACAGAAGAGTAAGAAATGAGAAATAGGTCTTTATTTTAAAGATGAATTGTTTTCAGCTCCATTTGTGATGAAGATTAGAAAATTGTCAGAAGCAAAATTACTTCCCAGTAGCATCTCTTCTCATACTAGCAATGGAATACAGACCTCAGAGTTGACTTAAAGAAATTGCTTTTCAGGATTAGATGAAAAAATAACAATCATCTTCCCATGACCGAATCATTTGCCCTCCTCCCTCCTTTTTTTTTTTTTTTTTCTTCCTTCTAGGGGTTCTGAGTGATTACTGTATGAGTTCTGATTTTTTTTTTCCAGAATGTTTTCATAGTGGACAAATGTGTAACAACTAACATTATTATTACTTTCTAGGAGACTGAGAACCACAGACAAATCCTGCTCAGTATAAGCTTCTTTTCTTTGTGATATTTATAGGATAGACTTTTTTTTTCCTTTTCTCATTGAAAAGATGTCCCCTATTTTGCTGCGTGAGCTGGCAAATATTATAGCTAAGCCTCTCACCATCATCTTCTAAAGGTCCTGGAGAACAGAGGAGGTGCTAGAGGACTGGAAGAAAGCCAATGTCAAACCAGTCTTCTAAAAGTGCAAGAAGGTAGACCCAGGCAACTAAAGGCCAGTCAGTCTCACCTTCATCCCTGGAAGAGTGATGGAACAGCTCATCCTGGCTGCTGTCTCTAAGTAGATGGAAGACAAGAAGGTGCTCAGGAGTAGTCAGCATGGACTCACCAACGGGAAATCATGCTTGACTAACCTGACCTCCTTCGATGATGAAATGATCAGCTGGAAAGATGAGGAGAGAGTGGTGGATGTCATCTGTCTGGACTACAGCAACGCTTTTGACACTGTCCCTTACAGCATCCTCCTAGGCAACCTCCAAAGGTGTGGAATAGATGAGTGGACGGGGAGGTTGATTGAGAACTGCTGTACAGCAGAGCTCAGAGGGTGGTGATCAGTGGCATGAAGTCCAGTTGGAGGCCTGTACTTAGCAGGTCCCCCAGGGATCAGTCCTCGGTCCCATCTTTTTCAACTTATGCATTAACGACCTGGATGAAGGCATGGAGTGCTCCCTCAGCAAGTTTGCTGATGACACCAAACTGGGAGGAGTAGCTGACAGCCCTGAGGGCTGCGCTGCCATCCAGAGGGACCTGGA
>JAUBOD010000663.1:1872337-1901907 GCA_032353885.1 Nothura maculosa
GACAAGTTGACCATGAGACAGCAGTGTGCCCTGATGGCCAAGAAGGCCAATGGGATCCTGGAGTGCATTAAGAAGAGCGTCTCCAGCAGGTTGAGGGAGGAGATCATCCCCCTATACACAGCCCTGGTGAGGCCACATCTGGAGACTGTGTCCAGACTGGCTCTCCAGTATAAGAGAGATGTGGAGCTGCTGGAGAGAGTCCAGTGCAGGGCTACCAGGATGATCAGGAGCCTGGAACATCTGCCCTGTGAGGAAAGGCTGAGAGAGCTGGACCTGTTCAGCCTGGAGAAGTGTCTGATCAGTGTCTATAAATAGCTTAAGGGAGGGAAGCAATGAGGAGGAGAGGGCGTTCTCTTTTCAGTGGTGGCCACTGATAGAATTAGAGGAAACAGCCATAGACTGAAGCACCAAAAGTTCTACAGGAACTTAAGGAAACATTTCTTTCCTCTGAGGATGCTAGAGCCGTGGAACAGGCTGCCAAGAGAGACTGTGGAGTCTCCTTCTCTGGAGATCTTCAAAACCCACCTGGACACAATCCTGTGGCGTATGCTCCGGATGACCCTGTGTGTGCAGGGTTGTTGGACTAGATGATCTCTAGAGGTCCCTTCCAACCGTAAGGATTCTATGATTTTATTATTTTTATGCTATCTGAAGATGTCCACAAGTACTCTAGTGTATAACTTCAATACAGGAAAGATAGGGAAGGCCTTAAATTCTGCTTTCTTTCAGCAAGACCAGGTGAAAATTCATTTTAGCAATAGAAGGGAAGAAAAGGAAAAGGCAATAAACGGCTTGTTAAATGTATTGACAAATCTTGTTGTTCTTGTATGTGTGTATATATATATATGTATATATACACACACACGTGTATGTCAGTTTATTAATAGAGATCTATAACTGCCCACCAAAACATTTAAATAGGTATGATTATTTATATACTGCATTTCAGAAATGAGAAAAAGCTCTCTGTTACCATTTTATGAATCTTAATAAACTTTCTTAAGAGCAGTGACGCTGTATATGCATAAAGACAATATTTAGCACTTCCAAGTCTATGTATATATGCATATATGTATAAATAGTTAATATTAATTCTTCTTTATCATTTAAAGAATTTGATGTGAGAAAGATTGATAAAGTAGAACAAAGTAGATGCCCTCCTTTGTGCAGAACCTGGTTTTTTTTCACTATTAATGGGTTAGATGAAAGTGAAGTTACTTAGCTGTAAACGTTTCCAAGTCTTTCAGTATTAATTACTCAATGCCAGACAGTTTGCTTTTCAGTTGACACCAGAATCCTTCTGGAAATCAATCTCCCTTTAGTTATGGCTGAAAAAGCTATATGAAAATCTTTAGGAAATGCACTGTGAAAAGATTTAAATGATTAAAAGCTAGGCATCTAGCAAATCTGCAGTGACTCACAGTCACACAGTGAAAATTTTAAAACATGACCTATCTTTTTTCAATTTTATATTCTGGATGCTAAACAAACACTGTTACTGTTTAGTGCAGTGAATCAAAAAAAAAATCAAAGCACTGATTTGCAGAGAAAGTCTCATTTCCCTGCAGTTTCTTATGAAAATACAGTATGTGTAACTCTACTGTGATAATTAAATCAAGAGCTTATGAAGCTCACCTCTTTTCCAAGAGACTATAATAGCATCGTTTTAGCAGCATTCCTGTTATTGAAAAGCTGAGTATTCAGTTCAAAGAACAAAATAGAAAGGCAATACATTGCAAAATTGCACTTTGCCAAAACAGTATTGAATTGTACTAAAATAGTATTACAGTTAACTAATAGGAGTATGTAAATATATAGAAGTGATTTCCAGGAGATTCTGAGCTCATACAGAAAGTGCATATATTTATTTTCATAATAGATGCCTCCTACATACCGTTATTATTAGAGCTGTGCAAAACAGCCTTAAGTTCAAATAGGATATGACAGCTCATTGAAAAAACAGACTAACAATCAATAGCTAAAAATCACTAAAGTCTACATATGTAGCGGACATTTAAAAAGTATTTATACTACAGAAATAGAAGACAAAAAGAGACATTCTAGTTTTTGCTCAAAATTGGAAGTACTGTTTGGGAATACTGTGTTTTCTTCTCACCCATTACTGAAAAAGCTACCTATGTTTAAGGCTAATGCAAACCTATTGATAGTCATGTCTATCATGATTTCTACTAGTTTAGAAGGTCTGTTAGTTTACTTGTCTCTTCGAGCAATTTGTGATAAGTATGAAGCCAAAGGGTCAAGGTTTATTTGTAGCTGAACCCTAAAGAAGACATGGTTTTAGATTTTCCATTTCATTTCCATTCGATCAATCCTTGCTTAGACTTTTCTGTCTGGATTAGAACATGAATTCTGTAATGAGAAAAAACCCTTTGGGGGAAATATTGATTCACTATAAAGCTTTATACATGATTACTTACTGATAGAAAAATTACTAACAGTAAAAGTAGGAAAGCAGGGAAGAGTGTCTCTCTGTTTTTCAGAGCAGCATATGTTTATGACACATTTTTAGTGTTAGATTCTGACAGCATCTAAATATAGGACGTTCTCTTCATTCAGAGCAAGGCTGCCCATGTTTCTTTCATGCAGTATTGCATGCAGACCTAGAGCAGGTATGCCATGGTGCCAATACCATGGGAAGCATGGCAGCGGTATAGGACATTTATTTCCCTCTCCGTGCACTGTTGGGAGTCCTGAGAATTCCTTGGAGGACTCCTTTTTCAAAGAGTCTGGACCATGTGTGATGTCCTGTGGGAAGGGGCAATCCTGAGGATGTGGCATGGCTGGAAGAATACACTGCAGCTCCTTCAGGACCCCTTTTCTTCGCTACACCAGCCTGCTGGTCCTCCAAGTTGCTATGTTGCAGAAGATTATTGTGAATATTAGTCTGGATTTTCTGGATGTGTGCATGTGTAATGAGAAATCTGAAAAATGTCCATGTTTTTGTATGTAGCCATGAGTGCGTGTTTTACTTTACACGGAAGATTAACGAATTTTCAAGGAGCTGGAGCTGGATACAGCAATGTTTTATGCTGGCTTTATAGCGTGCATGTATAGGGTATCATTCATTTGAGGGAAGAATTCAGTATCGTGTTACTTGCTAGCTAAATGAAGCATTCAAAGGCAAATATTTATATACTAAGCTACCAGAGAAATTGAAATCTCTACCAGCTGACTTAAAGCTCTGTGGCTACTGTTCATACACATTTACTTCTCTCTGAATACCCAGGCTTCCTTCTGCCCACAGCTTTTTCTAATATTACAACTCACCCTGTGTTAGAAATGTCAGAGAAATAGTCTTCTGTTGCATCCTTCTGCTTAAACTTCCACGTATTCTCACACAAATCTGAATGGTCGCTCAACCATTAGGCCTTTCTTCCGCTATGTATATGTGCATGTATATATATTTAATACACACACACACATACACACATATATTTAAGTTTATTTGTAGTCTACTGCTTTATGACAAGTACAAAGAGAATGCTGGCTACTCTTTGCTGGAGGCACAATTTTTTGCTTAATAAACACTTTGTATTACCAGTAACACATATAGTGCATCCTTGCAGACCTCCATGGTGCCAGAACTTGGGTGGTGTATTTGCCGTAGCAATAGCAGGACAACATATACTGATTTTTCACTTATAAGGAAGAGGTTTACTTGCAGCTTGGCAAACACATGTGACAGGCATTAAGGTTTAAAAAAAAAAGGAGTAGTTTATGACAAATGCTAAGAAAGCATTGCATATGTTTAGAAATACAGAGAAATACCTCACTATACAGCTATTTTGTTCCAATTGACTTCAGAGTGGTTGCTATGTACCTCAGCAGTATGTCACTCGAGTCTAGAAACTGTTTCTGAGCTCCCATCAAGGTCTAGGTTCCAGTCCTGTAACCAAGTCCCATGCTTAAGTCAATGATTTGCATGCAAGTATCAGAGTGTATATATAGAGATACACACTCTCTTTCAGTGTAAATATGTTAGCTTAGAGGTCCTTAGAATGAGTCATGCCACCAGTTCACGTCTTAACTCTTGTCTCCTGTGCTGATGGAGGACATATGACACAGCTTGAATCTTTGCAATGCAAAGATATCTTGAGGATGCCTCTTCTAAAACCATCTAAATGTAAACATAGTTCTGAATTATTATTCAGAATTATTATTTAGCTCATTATTTAGCCTGACCATTTATTATTTTTACCAATGAACCATTTACCTGTTTTGAAAGAACTTAAAGATTTTTCTACTGACTGGTGAGAGTGCTTAATGCTTTATAAATGTTGTATAAGCACATCAAATTTTGTATCATTCGTATGGAAAATGATACAGTGCAAAAATATGAGACTCATAAACACAGGTCAGTATGAGCTCTTACTAAGGATTAAACATATTTGCAAAAGAGTGCAGTTACAGGTGACTTTGCTTAGACGATAGTCCCCCCAAAAGCTTGGTAGATTGGGAGGTAATATGAAATGCATCTTCACAATTATTTAGCATACTCTCCTCTCCTTCTCTCCTTCTTTGCTTCTTTCCTGCTTTCTATCTTTTTCATTTCTAATTAGATATAAAGTGGTTTGGCATTTTGCAATTATTATGTAAAGCAAAAGCCTGTTTTTCTATGCATGGTCCATTCCCTCCTCAGGATATAGAGCTATTCCTCCTATTACAAAAAGAATTTCCATAGTTTTCTGGATGCAGAACTATTCCTCCAGGCCTTCTGTTCCTTCCATGGGGATCAGATGAGCGAGCCTGATGCAGGAGGGTGAACGCTATCTGAAACTCCAAAGAAGCAAAACTGCTTATGTGAATGCCTTATGTCATCCTTATAAAGACTGTCTCAGTAAGGATAGTAAAATTTGTTTGAAAAAATCTAAAGCAAAAGTCTGCAAAATATCACCTTTCCCCCTTAAGATGCTGAAAGAAAAGTCCTCTTATATGCAAATATCTTTACAGCATTCTTTTGAGGTAAGAGCATAGTCTGTTTCCACACTATTTTGCTGTGGATGATGGTGAGGACAACTCTTTTAAGTATGCCAGATATTAGGTAGAACTCTCTTCTGTTTGCTTTAAAAAGAGCAAAAAACTATTGTCACTGTAGTTCTTTCACACAGATGTTGTACATCCCTTCTTACTACCTCTGTTAACAGATGGATACTATGAAGTGATTGTCAGCAGCTGGTCGGAGAATTATAATATAGTTTAGCAAGTACTGGATTTTAGGTTCCTCACTTTTTGTCTTCTAATAAAACTTTATTGCTTTAATGAGTTATTATGCTGCTAAGGTTCCAGTGTCTTCACAGAATTATTAGATCTGTTGCTGAAGGGTACTTTAAATATGCATAGCTAAGATATGATCTCCTTATGAAGTGAATAAGGAAATGTATATTGTTATAAGCTAGCTTCTTTTGTGATCTTTTCCTGCTGATCACCTAAGTAATGTGTAGTGCATGTCTCAGTTGAATTATATATTCAAGGTAAAAAATATTCAGTTAAAGCAAGATTGAATAAATTACCAAGAATTGTAATCTTTTGTTATTTAATTTAAATATTGTATTTTTATTTTAAATATTGTATTTTTATTTTATTATAAGGGTTGACATTCTCATTGAAATTCCTTGTGCTCTTTTAGTACTGTTTTCACAAATCCTTTGCTCTTAGACTGTTAATAGTCACACCTGAGAATGGAGTGAACTCCCATTTTGATGCGTATATAAATGCATGTTGCAATAGAAGCAGCTTACTCAGAATATTAAATAAAAGCTCACATTTTGAAATAATTCCTCATACAGTTACTAGCAATAACAGTTCAAACATTCTGACAATTTAACTTTCATAATATACTTAGATTTTTGGATGAGTTTTTTTGCCACCAAGAGCAAAATGCAGAAAAAATGAATCGTGAAAATGTCGAAATATGATTCTAAAGGTGTGACAGATGATGCTCACTTTTTGAGATGCATGCTTTGCAAATAGAAACACAGTTTAAGCCTGAGGGTTAGGAACTTGCATTACATTGGCTGACTTATTACAGCTTTACAGTACACTTCAGAGCTTTCTCTTTTCAAAAATTAGATCTATATATATACCACCCAGAATCCCAGGATGCTGAAGCTATTTTTGAGCCCCCAAGCTATTATCAGCCATTGTGCAGTGCAGGGAAGTGTTCAGATACATTAGTATTTGTAGGCATGGCTAATTTATGGCAAAGCTGTCCCAGGTGGATGTCTGTTTGCTGATATAATCATGCCCTCTCTTACCTTATTTGCAAAAGGATCTGTGCATTTAACCAAAATTAACCATATGTTCAGCCACCCAGCTTTGATGACAGTCACTGAGTTACATGTATTAAAAATGATCTATCTTAATTCACTAGGAATAAACATTGTTTGGTAATCTAATGAATTCTAGTATTTCAGATTCATAGATTAGAAGTCCTTACTTCATCTGAGAGCAAGTGATGCGTAGTTATTAGCGCTATCCATATTAAGGGTGTACACTCATCTGCTCTTACATATAGTAATAGATATTACCTATCCCAAGTTGGTCTATTGCGGTGCTGTATGGGACTATATTTTGCTACATTATTATAAAAACTTTTGCTGTTGCTGCCAGCTTCTGACTCAAATTGTGGAAGATTTCTTCCAGGAACTTGGTGTTCTCAATGAGCTTGTTATGAAACACAGAACAAGGCTGTTCGTGTTTGTGGATCAAAAGGCAACGCTAACAGTGCCTACTCTCATTTGCCTTTTCCCATCCCTGCAAACACAAGAACATGCTCAACACTGATTTGTTCAGCTGCCTGCTTCAAATAAACACTATTAAAACTCAATACCTTTTGTTACATGAGTTATACTAAAATATTTGGTTGTTGAACAAGAATTTTCCAGCTAAATCGCAGAGAAGACAGAGATACCTTAGGAAATACAGAAGAAGTCTTCACTTCTGGGAAAAACTCTAGAAACTATAGTTCTAGGCCTTCTCTTAAATTTACCTAGAGAAATTATACTAGTAAAGATCCTGGAAGTTCAAGCAGTAAAAAAAGTTTGATTCCAGCACTGCAGGACATTGTGCTTCTAAATTTACATCAACTCCCTGGAATGAAAAGTATTAGCTACAAATCCCAAATTTCTGAACAGGGACAGATTCATTTATCTGGAGAGCTGTTTCTTATGGCGTGATACCATGTAGTGAAGTTAACACAAGCTGGAATCAAACATAAGAAAGTAGAAGACAGAATGTTATCTAGGAGATTTTGGAACCAACAGACCAAAATTGTCTTGCTTCAGAGCAGATGTATCTTGGTCTATTTGCTTCTTGAGCAAAGAGAAGGGGATTGCCAGTGGGAGCTAAAAAATACCACAGTGTACTGTAGCTGATTGTTTAGCAAATACATTAAGTATTGGGGAAAGAGGAGTTGTTTTAGTAGTCTATTTTATAATTATATTTTAAAAGTTTCATGGAATGCCTAAAGCGAAAGATTTTTTTTTTAAATCAGTATATTTATTTGTTGAAATAAATGAATAATTTATTTACTTGCTATTTTGGTTGTATGTCTTCTTTCTGTGGATCCTTGTCAGGATATACTTCAAATGGATATTTTTAGAGATCAATGTTGGTCTTGGGGAATAATTGAAGCATAGCAGTAGGTGAGTTATATGTCCCTGTAGTTGGCCTTTGGACCTTTTGAATGTCGGTATTTATAGTAATTTTGTTATTTGAAAACATGCCGTGGTGGTTAAGTGTTCACATCTTTTATCCCAATAAATCAGTTGCCATCTTTGCCTTGGGCAATCAGGAATACTGCAGCCGTACTATGTCATGTTCAGCTGTCTCCATGCTATACATAAAGCAAGTACAGGATAATTTTTCCATCTGACCTTCCTTCAGTCTGGTTTTGTCTCAACTTTTGTTAATGCAGATCAGGAAGTCTGACTGAAAAGGAGTCTAAATGCACGCCTTATGAGTATGTTTATGGTATTTGCCTGACTATTTGTGTGTTTATTTCAAAAGTGCTTTGTGTGCACATGTGTTTGTGTATTTATTTGCACGCCTGCATGTACTTGTCAGATTATCTTTCAGAATTTGCTTCTAAAATGTTGGATTAGCTTTTAAAAATTGTTTGATTATATCGCTTTAAAATACTTGTGGAAAATATAGATAAGGGAGGGAACAAGTATAATCCAAGAATTTTTAAGTATTGAGTGGTCTAAGTGAACAGGTTGAAGAAGTAAACATATCCAAACCAAATATTTCCATAAGGATCAACATTTGAATAGTTATATCAATTTAGATCAGAATTAATTATGAAAATGTTGGAAAGGAAATACATATTTGAGAAAATTTATTAATTAAAAGATCACAGAAGTAAAACAAAGTGACGCAAATGTTATAATAAAACATTTTCCATTGCTGTATATTGGCAAAGCTTCACTGAGTTCAGCTCATTGCTTCAACTGATGTTTAATGAACTTCAAGAAATCACCTCCTCAGACTCTTAAAAATTGAGATAATGCTTTAAGTACTCAGTGAGAATAAGTATGTGTAAGAAAGAAATCTATTTTTATCAAGATACAAGGATTTCTAAGTACATAGTTTGCACCAGTAGGAGAGAGATGGTTATCTAAAGAGGTTGAGGTTATGACCCCTTAGCTTGAGAGTTCCTTGAGCCAAGATCTCTACATACAGAATGTTCCATGTTAATTTTGGGAACTTTTAAGAAGAATGAAGATGCAAGGAGTTCTAAAAATAAAAGAAATGAATCCAAAAACCTTCCCAGAACTCCAAGAACTATAATCCAGATCTGAGGAATTTAACTAATATGAGTCACTCAGTTTTCTGGTTTATTTTATTCAGTATTCTAAAGACTTCATGGTATTTGATAGGAATAAATTAAATAATAATATACACATGAATATAAACAAGGAACTTCCTCAACTTGTGAACAGCCTGTGATAGATAGGTTTCCTCATTGAAATTTAGCTAGGATAGCTGGCAGTGCAATAATTCCCTAATCAAACAAAACAAAACAAAAAATGGCCTCACTGAAACTTTTACACTAGCTTCACACCCCAATAGATTGAATTGTGCTACAAATAGATACTACACTGGTAGTGTACAGATACATTACTAGTACAGTATTAGGCCCATTATTAATAGATTAATGTCTATTCTACCTAACTTCCTAAAAGCAGGTGAGAAATTGAATACTTAATATGTGTAGAAAGCTTCCATCATGGGATCATGGGCCAACCATGAGTTGGTTTATACAAAGGATAAATTATGGTACTAGCCACTGTACAAGATGAGATCAGTAGCTGTATGTAGACTTTCTCACATGCAAACCAAGCCTGCTTTTGAAGGCTAGATGCATAAAATGCACCTGAGTTTTTCTTAATCCTATGATGGATTTATATATATCTTAACATATTTTCTCTCATTTTCACTGGAATGTAGATCAGAAAGGACTTTTTGAGACTTTTCCTAACATTGATCAACCTGTTATGTCATTCCTGTCTTGAATGACTCTGTTGAAGCCATCTCCCAGCTTGTGTTGTTAACGTATTTGATTAATATCTCTCTGTATCTATATACTAGTGTTATTAATGAAGATATGACATCAATCGCTAAGTATCTCTCAGTATCTTTAAGGAAAACCAAATTTTTTGATTGCTGCTATTCTTTTCCACTTTCCATGCCATAATTTACCTTTCTTGCACTAAACCTTCCCATATAATATTTTTTTAATTAATCCATGCTAGATGGATTTGCTTTACCACACTTCATTTTACATTGATTTTAGTTTTATTTTGAGTAACGTTATGTCTAAAATGAATCAATTGAGATAGGTTAAAACTAACAAGCATACCTACTCATCATTATGTTTTAGGTGTATTGCAGTGATAAGATTAGACATCAAAATATATGTTGAAGCAAACTTGAGATTTAAATGAAGTAAAATGTCTATGAAGCAAATCTGTGACATACAAGAACATAATAATAGAAATTTGGCTTACACTTAGGATAAATCAGATGTAAAAACAAAAAACATGAAATGCCTTTTGATAATTATGTGTATTTCCCCCTAGAATTCCACAAAAACTATAGTAATGTTTATAACTGTTTATTTTTCCCTGCAGTACTTGGGATGTATAGAAGTCTTACGCTCAATGAGATCACTTGACTTCAATACTAGAACGCAGATTACAAGGTAAGATTTTGAACAAACACCTTTTCAAATAACTTCTGAACCCTGTCTCCAAAGAGAAGCCAGGAAAATGGCAACATGTAGAGTAAATAGTCTTCTGATACCTTGTCTACTTTTTATTTTGCCTTTACAGGTAAATCTTTCAACTGATATTAATAGAGATATATATCATTGTACTGTTCTAAAAGCAGCATATAAATACTCTGTTCTCTTATCAAGTATCTATTAATCATTTTATTTCTAAAAGATACTTTGTGAGAATTACAGCGAATAGTGTTTTGTTGGCATTACTCATTGGTTTTAGGGGACTGTGGTATTGACATTTTCTAACAATTGGAGACTAACTTTCATATTTTCATTGTCAAATTGTGATGGCAAAGTATTGAAACAGTGCCTTTTGAAGGAACAAGTATAAGATAGATGTAATACTTGTTTTCTGAACTTCAGAGGCAGTGAACTTCACCTCTTCTGTTTGCTAGTGGACTATTGTGAACCATTGCAATACCAATGATACAATTAATTATTTCTAGTATTAAACGAGAATAATTGTTGCTAGACTTAGATGCCACTCTTATGATCTCTGCGCAGAATTGTTGCATGTGCATTCCTTTGCATTAAATTTGAATTATATTTGCCACATCAGCTTTGAATTGGACCCTGTGAATCCTCACAAACGGTTAATTATTATCTTGTCAGGATGGTTCTGTGATGTACAAAAGTACAAAGATAAATGATAGGATTTGAGATTTTCCTTTCAGAGAGTCTAGACTATGGAGGAAATATATTTGAAAATTTTCCTACTGTGCTATTTTGAACTTAGAATGCAGGTATGTGGTATTTGTAACAGTGACCTTTTAAAATGATTTCATGTCTAGGCAGACTTGTAGTTTCAATGCAGGTGGCACATCTGTTTTTAGCATTTAGAAGTTAAATGGCGCTGGCTTACAAAACAATTGTGGTAATTACTAGTTGTGTATTCTGTACCAATTCTTGCTTTGTTTTTCTGCACAGTTTCTTTCATTGTATGTCTTTACTTCACTGGGATAACTTTCTTTTGTTATTTTTCTTCTTAACTAGCTTAAAAGTACAACTCTACTATTAATACTTTACCATATTAACTGATCTAAAGCAATATGGTCTGTACTAACAAAAGTGTCTTAAAATTCTTTCACTATATAGATATTTTTGTCTTTTACTGTGAAACAGACTTGAATTTTTTTTCTGTTGAAGTTATATTTGACTACATGCTTGGCTTTTGCTTTTGCAATTTTCCTTTTATCATGAAATGATTATGAATGATTTTGTTTATCATAAAATAATTATGAACAATTATGAATAATTATGAATGCTTCTCATCCTGATCATGTGGTTGTTCATCTAAAACTCTTCTGAAGTTAGTCAGTTTTGAAGTTCAGGTGAATTTTCAATCAGGATCTGATATTTTAGTTATTATTCATTAATTCATCTGTCTCTAGAAATGTGTGTTTGAAGTATACATTAAGAAGCATAACATAAGCCTTGAGGTATGTACAAAATTAATAAGGCTGATGGTCTCAGATTGTGACACCAGTTCCCTCACAAGCAAACTCCTGGCACCAGCTAGTCCATTCAATCCTTCAATTATATATAAAGCAAATGTATCTAAGAGTTACATTTACTTGAGGGTGATAATTGTTTCACTGTTTGTCTATATCCATGCTACATCCTCCTTATCAGTTTTTCTGATTAGGTAAATTGGGCCTCTGTGTCCTTTAAAAGCAGACCTGCTGGGTAAGGAATTTCCATTGCTCTAGCTCACTACTACTAAGAAAAATATATATCCTTATAACCTGACTGCTCAAGATCAAGTGCAACTGAGACTCAAGTCTGCAGGTCTAGAAACCTGAGCTGTAACTGTCCACGCTGAAGAATCTGGATCCATAGATAAAAGCTGCAGTATAGTTTTGTATCTGGAGCTGCTTAGATTTGGTTGTACTGTTTCCAGTAAATGGAGAAGCAGACAACTAGGCAGACCCACCCATAGCTTTGTAATTTGAATATAGCTATCACTCTTGCTTAAGCCAATGACATTTTTGCTAGGACTTCCTTTACACAGAAGAAGAAACTAGTACATCTTGGGCTGACATTACTTCTTGTATCATGCACTATTAGGTAGGTATTGTGAAGAACTTTCCTCTTAAGAAAGAGACTTCAAGTCATCTGATTCATCATGGAAGTTGGGATATAGCTCTTCCTAATAGGCACACTTAGTGCTTGACACATACTTGAATTCTTATGTAGAGACTTTAGTGAGAAAAATTGCCCTGACACCTGAATGGTTTTAAATGTGCCAGACATTATAATTAATACATTAGGAAAATGTATGCATTTACCAGTCTGACAACTGAAAAACTGTGAGTTCAACTCCAGGAACTTGAATGAAGCCTCAATGTAAACAATCTGGTCAGGGATCTTTCTTGTTACAGTCATCTAAGAATCACAGATACTCTCAATCTATGCCATTTAATGCTGCTGTATCTCACATATGACTTGTTTTTGTTTTGCCTTTCCACTTTTTATAAGCTTAAATATTAATGGTTCTAGCAAGAAATTTATCTTTGGATGAACGGAATGTGCAAGCACTTTCACTTGTACTCAACAACCTTGTTGGTGCCTGACAAAAAGGTATTGTTATTCTAATGCGGGGTGTGATTTGATCAAAAATGAACAGATATGACTAATTTACAAGAATATTTTTTCCTTTATCAATGTATATTTAAGTTATAGGATTATTTCACTACAGAATAAATAGGAGATCTGGGTTTGTGGTTATGAGTAGTATTGTACATATTATTATTATTGTAATGAATATCATGTCATGTGAATCTGTGAGCAAATAAGAACATGTACAAGCCAAGGGTGAGCAATTATGAATAATGATAAATAAAAGCCAGGTGAGTCCACACGTTGCATCATTAATTATTCACTGACCATTTTTGGATCACAAGTATAATCTTGTTATCTTTGGATCAAGACGACTTGTTTGGGCAGCAAGATGTGTGGAAGAGTTTTGTTCTCGACACAGAGGAGGAGCAGGAAAACTAGCAGGCCAGACTCCTGAGCTAAATACAGCTAGCAAATACTCCTAAATACTCATCTGAAAACTGCCATTATCATTACAGAAAGAGGCCACTCCTAAGGTTGTGTGGCCAGGCCATTTGGGCCCTCAGACTTTTTATCAAAGAAAGAAAAAACAGGTAAAATGTTTTTGCAAGATACACAGTGCTTGCAGCTCATCTACTATGTTTGTATGCTTATTGAGGAATCTATATAGCATGGTGAGTCTTCACCACTGTGTTGCATGCCTGAGTATGGCTGTACAACGCCTTGAACTAGAATATAGTTGCATGTCATACAGCAGTGTCTGGACTGCAGGGCTTTTCTGTTTTTTCATTTTCCTGTTTCATTTTTTTCATTTTTCTGTTTTCTGTTTTTTCATTGAATGCAATACTAGTTTGCTGCATGCAACTCCAGAAAGCTGTACCTCCCTGTGCTAAGCAAAGCATTATATTGCATGCTGCGTTAATAACAAGTAGATCCAAGGGCTGAACTACTTCATTTCAGTGATGGGCCAGAATCCAAGCCATGTTCCTAATTCTTTTCCTGAACTTTGTTGGGATGAACAATTTGAAGCGAGATTCCTCTCCCAGTTTGCAGACTGAACTTATCTTTAATAAAAGTGGGAAATGAATCCCCTTTTTTCTGCACCATTGTCTCAACGTCTTTGGAGGGGAGACAGTGTAAATCCCAGAGCTGGGTTCAAATCAACCACTAAAAACAGCATGAATTAAATTAATTTATTATATCATGAATAAAATTAATTTATTATAGCATTTCCTTCAGCCATATCTGTATTCTTTGCAGAAATTCACTTTCAAGGAGCGTCACTGAGAGAGGAAAGAGAACGGTGGGAGGGAAGAATGTCTTGCTTTGAGTTAGGAAGACAGGTAACACATGTTATCTGCAATGAATTCCATACATTTGCTCAACCTCTTCTGTAATATATACACTGTCCTGGAAGGTGAGTGTGGTTCAGCTCTTCTTTCTGCTATCTGACGTGGGGAGGCACCTGACGGCTGGTGCTTGAGGCATTGCAGAACATACAAATGCAGGCTGCACTGAGCAAGAATCTGCTTTCATTTTGCACAGTTTCTTTGGGCAAGCAAGGGATGCTGGCTGTGGCTTCGCAGGGAAGGGGATTCAAAAAAGTGGGTGGGTCAAGCTTTTTAGTCCTACAGCATTTAGTGGAGCAATGGCAAAATGTGACTGGTTCTATCAGGGAATAATGTATGTTTGCTTGTTGAGGTCTGACTCAGTGGCACAGAAATGGGTTAGAATAAACAGACTTTTGTGTGCTTAACATTTAAATCTTTCGTTTTCAATGTATTATTAATAGGAAAACTGTTAACTAGTATTTGGATTAATTTGACTAATATATGGTAATGCAATGCCTGAATGAGAATAATTAACTGAGCTGCTACATTCCACTTGCCTTTGTGAGAATGCAGAGAGTCTCTCAGAGGACAGTGAAAATGAAGATTTGAAAGCCAAATAGTCACTGAAGCAGATATGGGCATAGCCCTGCCCTGCGTTTTCAGAAACCTGCTGAATCCATGCAGCTCTACAGAAGCAGAAGGTTTGAAGAACAGGAGGTCTTAATGTGTTTTAAACACAAATCTTAACACATGGTCAACAATTGCCTTACTCCTTGACAGCAGAGATGCTTTGAAATTCTTGTGTTCATTGGACCTAGAGACTTTGATTACAGATAGAAACCTAGGCAATTTGTTTGACATTTGGGCAGTATATTTAATCACACCTGGCAGTTTATTGTCACTCTACAGTCCTTGGCAAAGAAGGCTTGTAAATCCATATGGCAAAAATGCCATATATCTTACAGGGCAATATGAAAGGTCAGTGTTAGAGCTTTAATCCTCTAATAAAAAATAATATTTTTTTTACAAAAAGGTTTAGAAGTACTTGCCCCCAAAGTCACACTTTGAAGGTCTTGACAATATTCCTTGACAATGCCTTTTCAATGTTACCTTCTACGAGTTTTCCCATGTTTTCCTCTGAAATAACTCTTACTTGTGACTTTCAGAGAGAGATTATTATACTGAATGACTTGAGGCTGGACCAATTTGGAGGCTGTGATCCTGATTTAGCTTGTATGTCTCTCTGTCCTTTTCCCTGACCACTTCCTAACTAAACAGCTAGAATGCAGAACACTGAAAGACCCCTAGAAGAGATTAAAGGAATAAAGATCTACTTAACAGATCCAGACCACCAAATACATTTTTATTCAATTTGTTGACATCAGTGATGTTATTTTTCACAGATGGAGGGTAGTGCATGAGAAAGATTTTTGTAGGTTCACATTCGGCTTTGAAATTTATCTTCACAAAAGCTGCAAACAGTATTTTAAGAGCTTTTCTCTTTGAAAAATATACTTAGTTTTGGACTGTGATTTTCAGAGCCTAAGTAATGGTTAATCATGTGCATAAAACGTGTTTTCTGCAGTGGAGAAAATTGTATGCATCTTTGGCCATGCACATTTGCTATAGCTGAGAAAAAGATGATGTGTTTGCTCCAGCTTTCCAAATGCAAAACTGTGTACATAAAGTAAATGGTTGCATATCTAAATAAGGTGTGTTCTTGGATGCACAGTTTCTGTCCACCTTTCTGAAATCAGAACATGGTTTTGACCATGTTAAAAGAAACTGCCAAGAGCAGATAGTCTCTCTGGTGATGAATAAATCAGAGAGTTTCTGGACTTTTGCATTAGAAATGAAGTTACAACTCAAATTGCCTCAAATACCACCGAAAGCTGCATTATCTATGCAAAGTGGGAACAGAACTCTCATTAGGCATACCAATAGATGAAAAGTTGCTTTTGCAGTGCAAGCTAAAGATGCTTCTTGAGTATATTGATTTCTGCTAGCAATTTAATGCAACACCTGCAGTGAAGACTTATGAAAGTTAAAATAACTGTTGCCCTTGCTAGAATCAACAGTGGAAAAATACCCCTTCTATTTAACAGTTGCCAAATATAGCTTAACTATTGTGTAAAGGCTATTAAATACACCAAAAAGGAAAATTAAATACACCAAAAAGGAAAGCTTTGTTTGGGGTTTTTATTTTTGCTTATAGATATTCTACATATAAAAAGAAACAAAATGAAGACCTTTGAGGAAGGACAGAAGGAACTGTCTTCTACTTGCTCCACAAATCATCAATAGTTTGTTTGATACATCTACCAAGGTCGCCATGTTCCACAAGCACTTTCTTCCCGGCTTCCCATCACACATACAGCAGGACAGACTCCAGTTCTGGGAGTCTGCCATGAAGAAATGGCATCGTGAGGTCTCTCCAACTCTTTCTCAGTGGTCCCCCTGCAGGCCTCCAGGCTAAATTAGAGGCACTGGGCCTAATTGCTTCTCATAGCCCCCTTTCTGCCCTTTCTTTTACCATTTGCTGGTCTATTTTCATTAGCTTCTTTTTTAGCCTCTCTTCCAGCCATTGTCAATTTGCCTGATGGTGTCTAAAGTTTTGTAAATAGCATTATGTTACTCTAGTCTTACGAGTCTGTGAATGTTTCCTTTCCTTCCTCAGAAAGCACATATTTGTCTTACTTGCTTTGTAAATGAATAAATGATGTTTCACCTATTAAATGGTTTTCTAAAAAGGTATTTTTGGTCTCTTTTTTTTTTCAGAATCAAGTTTTGTGTTTTTTTTTTTAATTTCAGTATAGACTTTGTTTCTCTACAAAAGATACAAATGCAGTATACAGTTATAAACTATTAAAAGATGGCAAGGGTTTAATTCTTTCAAATAACTACTGAAGACATTCTGTACAATTCTTCTGCATATATCATTCATTAATAAGATCCTTTAATGTCTATTTTGTGAGCATTTTTGATATCTAGCTGTGAAGCTCCTACCTCTGAAGCTGGCGAAGGTAAACTTGGAAACTGTAGGATACTAAAAGATGTTAAGAAAAGAATGTTGATGTTTTTTGATGTTGTCATACAAAACATTTCCAAGCAACAGCTTGTCATGGTTGCTAGTCTTAATGTCAGAGATAGCTATTCTTTTTCCAAACATGTTGATAAAGTTCTGTGCAATTCATATGTATCTGTAATTGCCTTGATAGATTAGTTCCAGATATCTGTTTTCTTAATCAATTAAATGGTTTTAATTAAAAAAATGGCAACAACAAAGCCCAATCACAGCCAAAAAATCACTGAAACCACAAGAAGAGAGAGTATTTTCATGCGTCAGTGTTTCATAAATGAACAGATTTCAGCTTCCTGAGTGGGCTACTTTATACCACATCCAGAATTAAATATAAGGAAGTTATGAAAAGTATCAGAACATTACCCTTTTTAAAAGAACAAAATGACAATCTGAAGTGCCTCTTCTTTTGTTTCGGAGAGATGTCAAGGCACTTTAAAGCAGAACAGGTCTGCTTGGGAAAATACATTTTGATAATTCTTCACTGGATACATTTGAATGCTGAAATATATATTCAAATATACAATGTGTTTTGTGCCAAGAAAATGACTCCACAGCATGACCATCTGCAAAGCAGAAAATACTCTTGGACAGATTTGGAACTCAGCATGTGGTCCCTGCTGCAGACTGCACAGTAGCTAATTTTACAAGAGATCAAGATAACTTTACACTGGTATTTCTCTGAGATCACTGCCTAGCCAATGAAATGGCACATAGCATAGAAAAGTGTGGCATGCATCTATGTGAAATAACTTCCTTATTGAAAAAGAAGAAAATGTAAACACATCCAGCTTTTCCAAAGTCCATGCAACTCTTTAGCCATTCAAATATGTCCAAATTTTCTGTTTTTGCATTAATATCTTAGACACGTGCAAGCATTTGCTTGCACAATTACACAATTTGACCTAGTAGCTATTTCTGGGTCTGATTTTGATGTTCAGGTATTTATGCTGCATAGGCATCTGCAAATTTGACTTGCTGCAAAAGGACATGTCATCTCTGTCCTGCCTACTAGACTACTGTCATCTCTGCCTACTGCCTACTGCAAACTAGAAATAAGCTTTAGGATGTTTTCTCCCTATCACCAGACTATGTGCAAAACCCCCTGCCAAAGATGGTCTGGAATATTCTTAACATGGAAATCCAGGAACCTTCCCCCAGAAAAATGCATATGACAGGATATCCAGCTGACATTTTTGTTCCCATATTCATCAGATCCTTCTATAAGACTCCTTAACTCCTAGTGGGAGAAAGTGCTGCACTTTTTTTTGCAGTACTTTTGCAGGTGCATGACAGACTGCTGCTGAGAAAGCCATCTCTGGGCTTGGCAGATTACCATCATCTTGCATGGACAGTCTTGCTTTCAAAATACCTTTTCTAAAGTTGCTGGCATTTTTACCAGAAGTTGTCTGAGTACATTTATTACTCAGAATTCCCAGAAACAAAGCAATTGTCCAGTGTAAGTGCCTTATCTGAGTAGCAATGAGTCATCACCTTTTTCAGGTCTTTCCTCCATTTCCAGTGCTTGTGCACACTTTTTGAGTGCTGAGTTTGGTTAAATTGTGGTGTTTTACTGTGATGGACACCTAGAATTGGAAAATCTGTGCTTTGCACTTTGTATTGAGTGCAAGGTCATTTGACTGTGAGTTGCTTTCTGCTCACCTTGCTCTTCTGAGATATGTTTACAGTAGTGTGGAGTTGTGGAGTTGACTTCTCTGGAGATCTAAACCCAACTGGGTGCAACCCTATTCAACGTTCTCTGGGTGACTGCGCTTAAGCAGGTGTTTGGACTAGGTGATCTCCAGAGGTGCCTTCCAACCTCAACCGTTCTGCAACGGCAGTCAAGGTGCCTTGCTAATCTGGCAATGAGGTTCAACCTGTTGTGCTAGCAACTTTACTGTCCTGGCCTCAGCTGCCTGTTTTGTTCAGCAAGATCCTTGAATGAGATTGGTCTAACAAGCTTTGTAATTCTGGTAATCAGGAGAATCCTACAGACAGAAGGCATAGGAGCGAAAAGAAAAACATTGCAGGGCACCAACCATGCGCTAGAAATACAACCAGCTCTTAAGCTCTACTTGTCAGGAAAACCAGAAATTTTGACTTGCGGCTGCAAGTAGAAAATGATGGAGGCAAGTAGGAAGAAAAAAGAAATTGCAAGCAAATATATGTCAAACACAGTTAATGTCCCTGAAATGGATATACCTGGAGCAAAACCTGGAGCTCATCATAATACATGAAGCAGAGCGCTGGTGGGAACAGAGGTAAAGGCATGAGAGGAGGAGACACAGAGCATGAAGAGCTGAATATCTTGTCCACATATCATATTGATAAGTAGATGTGTTGTTTGCCCTATTATTTGTCTAAGATTAATCAGGACTTCTCCTTTAAACCAAACTATTCTAAACCTCTGTGCAAGAAACTCCGGTAACTACTTTTACTAGACACTTGCTTGAATTCAAAGGGGCATTGTGGTGATTTGAACTTTGGATGGGACCCTAGGTTAAAAGCACCTAAAACTTAACTATGTTGTGACTGTCACATCATTTGTGGAGCCCCTGTGTATTATTCCTAGTACGTACGACCTCTCCTTCCTGACTCCTTTGATAATTCCATGTATTCACCTAGAGGGTAGATAAAATACCATTCTTCTTATGGCATTAAATTTAAGTCCCTTTCTTATTTCTAGCAAGGTATCATTTCAAGATTTGGATTATTTTGGCAGCTCTTCAGCTTGGGGTTCATTATCTTACATTCTGTTTTTTATTTGTTTTTTATTTTCATAAAGTACATGTTACTTGCTAATATAGCATTAATGATTTGGACTCTCAGTCAATATTTATAACAGGTAAACAATAGTTTGTAGTTACTGTTATTGATCCCTATGGAGCCATTCTGTCTCACAGTATCAGCTAATGGAACAGATCTAATACAGCAGTGTTGCTAGTTGTGACAGGAATGTCTGTGCATGCACTGTAGCAGTTTTTAACTAGTGATCAGCTTAGCTACTTGGTTAATCTGTTTTTACATCCTGAAATGAACTAAAAGATTTGTTTGTAGTTTTGAATGATTGGAAAAGTTTGGCCATATGTAGCTATTTTCCTAATTTAAATTCATTTTCAATTTGCATTTCTTCACTTGGGCTATTAGTATAACAGGAAGAGTGAAGCAATATTGGAAAACTGAAAGAAAATGTTATTGGCATTCATTTTCTTAACCATGTAAGATTGGCTGCAAATGCAAATATACTTTTGGGTGTATATCACATATGTCATGGGAATGGATCACAGTGAACAAATATCAGTTAAAAGATTTTGTGTCAAAACATTTGTCAAATGTATCACATTTCTTTTTATCCGGATCATTTTAGGATTCTAGTATTATCCCATGGCAGGAGGCTTTGCTCTGACTATACAAGTGTACAGTAAATAGAAAAACATACATTCCTTTTCACATTACTAAAAAGGTCTAGAGCAATGTTTCCTAAAGACATCTCTTACTATCAGATTCCCCATGAATTTAATAGCTTTTTCCACTCTCATTTTTTAGATACAAAATCTATCATCTGTCCTTCTGTAGATACAAAAATGAAAGTTGGAAGAAGATATTAAAAATAAATACTCTAATTTACAGTTAGAGAAGTTCTTTTGGATGTTATCATCACACAGTGTGTTCCTGACATTAACGTTGAGCATTAACTGTCTTCTATGTTAGGCTGAGGTAATTTTAATGTGAATGAAGCATGTTAGTGGTGAGAAGAGAGCTAAATGACCCAATCTGGGTTCTCAACTGTGAATACAAACATGTCTGGAGCTGCTCTCCTCCAGTGTATTTCAGCAGTAAAATGAAGAAAGCCACACATCTATTTCCTATAAAGTTTTTTTTTTTTTTTTCGTGTCTCTTCAGGGAAGCAATCAGTCGTGTTTGTGAAGCTGTACCTGGTGCCAAAGGAGCCTTCAAGAAACGAAAGGTATTTTTCTTTTAGTGCAGTTGACCATATTTTCTTAGTTCAACACAGAGGAGACAAGGCACAGCAGGCAGGTGAGTTTAAAAGTAGCTTCAAGAATTGCAGATCATTAATCATTTGAAGTATAGGCTGTTTTCATCTGCTGTATGCAGCCTGTCACGCTTTTGGTCAGGATCTTCTTTTACAGGTGACTAGAACTATGAGTATATTTGGGAAATGATTGTGTCTTGCCTTTATGTTGCCTCCTGCAGAAAATCCCTGCTTGCCTGTGTAGGCTGTTGGTAAAAGGCTCAAAACGATCTAAAGGGGATACTTTTTCATACAGTGCATGAGTAAATTGTGAAAAATGCTTCTGGAAGCTTTTGTAGAAGCCAAAAATATAAATAGCTTTGTAAGTGACTCACTCAGAGCATGGCAGATAGCCCTACTCTTGATGATTATTAAACACTTTAGGAAGCTCCTGAGCTGCTGTTTTCTGGAAACAGAGAGAAAGTACCAGGTCATTCTCAGGTGAAACCAGGTGATTTCTGATGCTATTTTCATAAACACCTGCTGTTCAGAAGATACTCCAGCTATGCCCATAGCTCCCACCTTGCCTTGGCCACATCAGGCTCATTTCCTTCTCCCATAGCCATCTTTGGCTGCCTGCATTTCCACGAGGCCTTTAGCAAAGCCAGGAGTTGGTTTGGAGCAAGTCTAAGGGGAACATGTAGAATGCAATTAATTGTAGCTGCTGTGTTATGCTGTTGGATACAGAAAGAAAGCAGGTGAAGGAAAATGCCTGCTTGCTTTCCTACCTGCTTGGCTATTTAGGCAGGATCCTCAGACGAAAGGTGAGACAGTCACCAGGTTTGTGCACCTGACTCCTCTCAAAATAAGGTGATGGAGCAACATATATGTTATAGCATAATGGAAACCATCTCAGAAATTACAGGGAGTCCACCTCCCTGCAGATATATCCCATGGCATTTTTAGGTTCTTTGCTTGATTTTGTTTTTTAAATCTGACAATAAAGGTGAAATTTTTGTTTTCCTTGAAAAGCAAAAATGACACAAGGTATGACTGTAAAAGTAGGTTAAAAGAGTCCCAAGTGCCTAAAGAGGCACTGTGCTATATTAATGTTTTCATAAGCAGAACTGCTTATCCTGCCTATCTGTTGCAGAAAAGGGATGCTGTTTTTAAAGTAATCCTGTCACTGAAATTGGGAATAAACCTAACACCAATGTAGTTTTAGTTAAGAAGTAGCTATTCTCTTTATTGTGGTGCCGGATACATGGGGGATAGCTCCTCCTATTGCACATGCCTTAAGCTGCATTAAGAAAAGCTTGTATTTTTTCTGTTATCTACATATGCGTTATATTTCCTGGAATGATCATAACTATTCATTCTATATCCTAGAACTAATTACAACATATCCCACCCTCACGTGTGTGTGCCCTCTGTCCCTTTGGTGGCCCCTGGCACTCATTCTGAGACCACTAGTGCTCATCTTTCAGAGTCCTTCTGATGATGAACTCTGGTAACTCACTTCATGAATGGTCTCATTTTGTCTCAAGGAGCCTTATTTTGACACCATTGCCCAGTTTGAGCTGGATCCTTGAAGATACCGTGGTCCTTATCTTTGTCATTAACCGATGTTTGTTGTTTTTTCCGTAGTTTCTCATGATCTACCAGCAGCAGCTGCTGTTTTGTCCATCCTGTCATGATGTACTAGCAACAGCAGCGAAAATTATGTCCTTGGGTGCATTCTTGTCTGGGGCTTCTTATAGCAAGCCTACTGTTTGCCGAGAAATTTTGCCTAGCAACAGGATTACAGATAAATCTTAAAGACAGGTGTTTTTTGCACTTCCCTCACTCTCTGGGTTTCCTTACAAATGTGGTTAAAGTGAAATGTACTTCTCTGGGGTAGTTTTGCACAGCTTGTTTCTTGCGCTGGGGAGATAAGATCCTCAGGCAGGAGTGCAGAACCAAGGTGGATTAAGGAAGAGCTCTAGAGAAACAGCATTGTTGAGAAAAGATTACTTTGAGAAAGGAGAAGTTAAGGAATACACTAGCTCTGGATGTATGTGTAACATTAGTGCAGAAGAGATGTTGCATTTCTACACCTACATACAAGAAGTATTCAAGTGGTGTATTTTTAATAAACAGAAAGAAAAGAAGCTGGAGCTGCATATGTGTGAGCTGGAGGGTGTAGAGTGGCACATATATGTCCAGCCTTTTAGTAGTGACAAATCTTTCTAAGGTTGTGGGCAGCTTATCGCCAATGCAAATTTGATGAAAGGCCGGCAAAGTTGTTAAGTCTTATTGCAATCCCACTGTCTTCCCACACTTGTTACTTACTCTCAGTTAGGAGTAATCATTAGCTGCGTGGAGGACCCACATACACAGATATTTGCTAATACTACTGGGAAGGTGACAAGTGTAGTGACACTGTGATTAACTATTTGTGACTGTCTCATCAATATCCCCATCACAGTAGTCTCACTTTCCATGTGGAGAGGGGATAGAGTAGTCAATAAATGAAGAGAAAGCAACCTTTTTTTTTTTTTTTTTTTTTCCCCTCAGGGTCTGAATTGTTTTTTCCAGAGTAAGAACATCTAGTTTTAATATACTCACTTAAGACATTTATCTTGGTCTGCTTGTTTGTCCCCCATGAATTTAACGCTTTTATTTCATTCAAATCATACCTACTGAGGCCAGGTGTTGATGCATACCTGTTTATTCATTATCTTGTGACTATTATTTTTTAGAAAGAATGATCTCCAAAGGACATACAGGAGTCCCAGTGAAATGATCCTTGGAAAGTCAGCAACTTTATAGGAGCCTATAATTCAGATAACTCAGATAGGTGTTCGTCCCAAATGTACAGAGAACAAAAATGTGCTTTTTCTTTTCTCCTTCACAGCCCCCAAGTAAAGTTCTTTCCAGCATCTTGGGAAAGAGCAATCTTCAGTTCGCAGGAATGAGCATAATGCTGAATATCTCCACCACCAGCTTAAATCTAATGACACCTGATACGAAACAGGTGAGTTGAACTGCCATAATACTTACTGAAGCTTTTGATGAATAGCCTGTTGAACAGTTACATTCTGCCTGCCAAAACACTCATTTGCTCAAAATACTATTCCACAATAACATTTATAGAGTGAATGAAAAGAGATTATAAAATGTAGTAGGAGTCACCACTGTTTAAGTATTCAAAACAGCATAGATGAATTATTTTCTTTTGTCCATGTTTCAAGTAACTGTTTTTCTATAAACAGATCTGAAACATTAAAAGGCATTTTCTGAGGACAGGAGTTCTTGTTTTACTGCAGTTGCAAACTTTCACAGGGCTAAGGATGGAGTAGGTGAAGAAGAAATGAAGAAGAATGAGCATCCCCAATTTATCGTTCATTCTTTCCCTTTAGAGTCTTAAAGGGCAATCTGTTCCTAGGGCACTGCTAAAAATACAGCCACAGGGATTTTTCAGTGCAGTGAAATGCCCTGTATTTTAGAAATACAAGGCAGCCATTCTCAAACAGCCCTTTTCTCTTTCTTCTTCTTTGTGCTGAAGGTACATACCTACTTTGGGGAATCACTGCAGTGGATTGTGAATGATGTATGAGATGAGAGTAAAAAAAAATCCTTGCTCAGGGTATATATAAAGGGAGAGCAGGCAGACTTGCGTAGTCGCTGCTGTGCTATTTGCTGTGAGCTACATACTGCGTTAAGGCATGCAACTTTCTGCCCAGATACAGCTAGCGAGAGGGGAAAAAAAAAAAGGAAGGATGAAAGACAAAAAAATCCTGCTGTCCTCAGAAGCCTCAGGATGAAAGGATATGAAGGACTACACACGACATATATTTAAAAGCTTGCTGTTTATAATGATGTTTCTACTGATGTGTTTTTTCTTCATTTTTGTTCTCATTTAGAAGATGTTGTAATCTTCTGCAGGGAAAGCACAGAGACTGTGAGAGCAGCAGTATGGCTGGTGGTAATGGTGTGGGGGTGTTTGTTAAGGCATCCGCACTGTAGGGTTTTTTGCAAGGACACTTGCCCCCAGTCATCAGCACAGGAGCTAGATGGCAAAAAGATCTATTAAAGAAGTGCCAAATCCTGAAAGTAGCCTTGTCTTCTTCTGGTGCAGAGTAGAAATGGAGTTAAAACTGATTTATTCCAGGGAAGGATTTTCCTGTAAATGCTTTGGCTTTTCTCAAGGAGAGATGAAGTAATTTCCAGTGAACTGAAATACAAGAGAGTGTTTCTCTCACATCATTCTTTCTGAGATAGACTGCATCTGCATGCTGGAGGACTGGGGAACATCTTGTTCCTCAAAGATCCCCAGGCTAGCCCTCATCTCCCCTTTTTCTTTTTCCTGCCAAATATTCGCCTACCCTCTGAGCTGCTAAGACACAAGGTCCCAGCAGCTCTGTCCTTCAAGACCCATTCAGGTAAGACAGCCTGGATTTCTGCAATATCCACCTGTTCCCAGTAGAGGTGGAAGGAGGAACAAGACTGAGCTGTTGGTCCTTGGGCACTGGGTGCGACACTGAGCTTCACAGAAGCTTTGGGACTGTGGTAGAGATGGATGAACAGAGACTTTTAGTGTGTGTACCCCTGGCTCTGGGGTTGTATTAAAAATTGCTTGACTTAAACAATCTGAAATCATTTCTTTTTTTTTTATTTTGCTAAATAGAAATCTACATTATTCATTTTTGACCTTAAGATCACATATTCTTTATAAGAAAAAAAAATGCGAGGGAAATCCCCATTGAGGAGTAAGGGAATAATGCTTCTCTTCTGAGCATTTAAAAATTAACCCTTATCTTCTGAGGCAGTTGTGAGATAAGAAGCAGCATTAATAAGGAACTTTATATGAAAACCTTTTTCCCTATTTTTTTCCTAACTGCATGAGATGGCAAAAGCCAGAGAAATTCATATAAGACTTTTTTATCTTCAGGGAAAAAAGTGGATATTTCAGAACTTTAAGATGCAGGCTAGGAAAAGAGACTAGAGAATATTTTTTATAACTTTTTTTTTCTTTCTCTAAACCATGTTTCCTATGGTATACATTATCTTCTTCAAAACAAACAATTATCCAAAGGATTAGTGTCACATACTCTAGATTTCTAATTAAGGGCCCTCTCCTATAGTAAGTGAATTACTTAGTATCATCCCTATGACTCAAACGATGAAGCAAACTCTTCTTTAGAATGACCTTTTCATTCTCATTTGTTGCGGGATTTTATTATTAAAAGAGTTTGTAAGTTAAGTCCCAAAATAGGAATACAGCAGAGCTATTCTCCTTGTATTAGAAATTCCTGACAAATTTTCTCTTTTCAGAGAAATATCGTGTTGGCTAAAATGCTACATAAGCAAATTGAATTTTGGCATTTCAAATACCCTAGGGTGTGCCTGAGATTGCGAGTGTAATTCTAGATTTGCAGCTAGTTTCAAAGTTCTGTTTGTATATTGCAAACATGTTTATGTTTAACATCTCAAGCATAAAATGGCACAGTAGGTGCTGGAAGCAATGGTAGGATCTGTAGCGGGTGTGCAGGTTGGCACAATTTCATTGATTCCACCCAGGTGGCATCAGCAGAAAAGTGTTTTGATGAATAGGAACTTTTCCTCCATTCATCACTAGCTGTAATAAAGAAAGTGAGCCTTAGCAGATTAAAATTTTTCCAAAGATACTATATGACAGAGCTGTATAATTTACTGAAGTTCTGAATACATTTAACAATCTCCTGATAGGTCTCAAGGAACAGTACATTAAAAACTTTCATCGTTAAGTTTGTTTATATTATCATGCCAGTCCTTACACTCCTTGTTGGTGAAATGTGGGAGTTATTTTGATCTTGGCTTGGAATTTTCATCCCCCCACACAAGCCAAAAAAAGAAACCAAAAGGGTAAACTGTATGAGAAAACTACTAACTTTTTTTTTTTTTTTTTTTTATCACACAGATCATAGCAAATCACCATATGCAATCTATTTCCTTTGCATCTGGAGGTGATCCGGTAAGCATTTCTTCAAAGCTTTCCCTAATAGATACGGCTTTATGAGGACTGTTTGCCAAAATTTATTGCATAGCTTACTGAAAAGAAAATGTAGCCACAATAGTTTCTGCTTCTTGTTTCATAAATTCTTCTTGACTGTTGCCGTCAAGCTCTTCTTGAGGAAACCACTGACAAGCAGTCATAAATCCTCCTCCTTGAATGACTGAAATGAAAAGTATGAAAGGGCTGTGAGCCTTCATATAATAAGTGATAAGCAGCTCTGTTTTTCAGAGCAATGTCAGATAGATATCAGGTGAATTTTCATCTCAGCTGTTTTTCTTTTTGTTCTTTTTGCAATAATAGCCCTATTGCAGTTATTTTTATAGCAATGTATGTATTTTTTTTCTTTTAATCTTTAACTGTGCATTGAGAACAATGTACTAAGCACTGCCTTCAGGTGCATTCATAACCCACATGCAATTGGAGACAAGCTTTCAGAAGAAACCTAGATCTTTATTTCTGATTTTGTCAAGCTTTCAGATACACCTACATGTTTTTTTCATGCACAGCAAAGGACAGACCTTAACTTGTATACTTTTATGAGCAATCTATTTAAAATCATATTGAATGGACTTCAAAAGTCCATTTCTTACTCAGGAAGAAATGGAAGAATTTTAAAATATGGACAATGCTCACCTTATACCCTATAGTGTTGATAGCTTTTAAACCCTAGCTTAATTGAATGAATCTGCATTTTCATCAGTCATATAATTATCTGTCATTAATCAATCATGTAATACAAATACAGCAATTCTAGCCTGCCCTGTGAGTTATTTCTCTCAGCATAATTCCACTGCATTGAAGACCCTTGGCAACTTCTCCCTTCATTTTACTAGCCTCAGTAAACATAAGGGCGAAGTTCAGTCCTGGGATAACTCTGCTGAAGTCAGTGAAGGTCTAGAATGGAAAAAAAAAAAAAAAAAAAAAAAACATGATAATAATTTGGGGAAGAAAAAATGGATCAGCAGCAGCTTCAAAATACAACAGATTGCCACAGGATGCTGTAAATGAACAATTCCTAAAGTGGGCCGAGGAGTGATTAGCACAGTTCCCTGCCTCCGTAAGAAGATTCTTCACTCCCCATCTGCCATCCCAAATGCTGAGTCCTGGAATCACCATAGCACGTTGCCCACTGATAGAGTGATTTACCATGGAAGAGGAGCAGGAGCAGTAGCAGTAGCGATTGGATTTGGAGTAAATATGCTCTTTCAAATGTTTTAGACAGAGAAAAATCATGCTACTGAGTCAGTGACTACCAGAGAAATCAAACTGTGTCGTGGAAAGGAGTTGATAAAAGAGACAGTGAAACTATAAAGCAGCATTCCCAATTCACTGCAGGGTGATCTCATCCCAGGGGTGGAGAGGGTAGATGTTACTATCTAATGACACCCTACAGGGTTGTTTCTGCGGGCTTGTATCTGGCAGAACTTAAATCAAAAAAAGCTTGTTCAAAAAAGCAGGTAGTTCCTTTTTCCGTAGTGTGCAGGAAAGAAGAGAGTGCAAGGGACGTAATTTAAATTGCACCTTCATTAACCCGTCTGAGGACTATGCAGACATGACTTTCATCAACCCTACTTCATTTCCACTTAGTAGAGGACTGTTGTCACAAAATACATCCCCCAAAATGTCCTTGTATATTCCACAGATGGTCCTCCTTCCCTTATTTCAAGTTTAAAGTGGAAGAAGAAAGGCCTTCTGAGGCCAGATGAGAAGCAGGATCAGTTCTCGAATTTTGCTAGGGGAGACTTCTCTTATAATACATTTTGAGGCCTATTTTATTTGGAAGCTAGACTCCCCTAGTTGCTCGCCACATCCAATTTTTTTTTACTCTGGGTATCTGCCACACACTGGTGCCAGCAATTAGCTTTGCAACTTTCCTCCCACTCCCTAAGCATTAATTACCTTCATCATTCAAAATATATCCACCGGAGAAGCATTCCCAGTCTTGGAGAACAGCTTGAGTACCACATATATTTCTACAATATTCCCCGTTGCAATGAGTCAGATAGTTTCAGGCTTTGTCACTACATGCAAGCTTAAAATGGCTCCTTCATATGTGCCATTTCAGAATTGTTTTTAGTTTACTTTCAAGACAGTGTTTGGATTTGCTCTAATTCTCTCCAGCCTCCCTTATGATACACCAAACATTTCTCATCCATGATCATTTTGATTGGCTGTTTCCAGGCTGCTAAACAAGTCCCTCCCTTCCCTCCTTCCCTCCCTCCTTCCCTCCCTCCTTCCTTCCCTTCCTTCCTTCCTTCCTTCCTTCCTCCCTCCCTCCCTCCCTC
>JAUBOD010000663.1:1902074-1932826 GCA_032353885.1 Nothura maculosa
CTTCCTTCCTTCCTTCCTTCCTTCCTTCCTTCCTTCCTTCCTTCCTTCCTTCCCTCCTTCCTTCCTTCCCTCCTTCCCTCCTTCCCTCCTTCCTTCCCTCCCTCCTTCCCTCCCCCCTCCCTTCCTCCCTCCCTTCCCTCCTTAGGAAGGGAGCTGTGTAAGCAGCCCAGGGGGTTGTTTTGGTAGTAGCACATGTGTTCTTGTGTTAGAGAAGGGTCAGTTAAATGAAATCTGTCTTTAAATTCAAAATTGATAGGTGTTGTGGTATCAGATCATGAGGTATTATGTTCATTGGTCTTAGACCAGTTCACTGGAAACAATTTGCATATATTTGCATTGCCAAATGTAGTGCATCTTTTGTTTGTCTAAGCTAGTTTTAGATAGACACAATTAGCCAGACATGTCAGGAAATCATGGATCTGACCAACTTTCTAGTTGAATCAAGTCTACCTGTCATTTTCCACTTCTCCCAGTAAACCTGACATCTCCCAAGAGCACTGGCCTTGCCTTTTCATCTGCAGGATGATATAAGTCTGACTTGGTTGTGCAAAGGAACGGGAGCAAGAAATCACCAGAGAGCCCATGAGCTCATCATTTGATGCCTGTGTTTTCAGGAAGTCTACCTGGCCTGTGGGAATGGGAGCTGCCCTTGGGATAGGGAGAGTGTCTTGAGGAGAATACCTCTTGTGAGAGAGCCAAGCGGAGACGTGGCTCATGGTACTTGTGCACCAAGCAAACACACCTGCTTGTCACACATCAGTAAAACCAACTCCTTCTCGTTTCAGAGGAGCATGGCTGTTAATCCTGTTCTCTCTGCAAGACAATCAGTCAATTACTTTATATTCTGAACCAAATCCCTGGATATATTTTTAAAAATGACTTGAAAATTCTGCTTTCTGAATGAGGCCTGATCCATATCCTACTAAATTTCTTAAATGGATTTGCAAGGCAGTGGAAGAAATTTACAAATTATGTTGGAATAGATTCACATTCTGGGGAAAGCAAAGTGATGGGATCCATACCCAGACTCATAAACCTTTTTTCTTTTACAGTAAATGAGAAGTTGCAGGTTTCTAAGCAGCAGATAACTGTAGTGATAGACATAGGATATTGAGATTCTACCTACAAGAACATGTATGTTGTGGACTATGATATTTTCCAATGATCAGTGCAAACATCTTTTTGCATTCACTATAGATATATTAATTTTTTGACAGGATACAACTGACTATGTTGCATATGTAGCTAAGGATCCTGTTAATCGTCGAGGTAAGTTAGAATGTCTATTCTTCATTTTTTTGCTTTGAAAAACATGAATTATTCATAGTATAATTTACTCCTCTTTTTTTTTCCTTTTTCAGAAAAAATAAGCACAACTCAATATAAAGATTGCCCTCAGTAGAATCATTAAACAAAGTGTGGCAATAAGGAACAATCATATACACCTTGGTTCTTGGCTATGGTTCATCTCCAGATATCATTTAGACACTCTTCGTGTCTTAAATCAAGGACTTGTTAGTCATGGCAATGTGACCTTCTAGGCAACAGCTATCTCATACTTAAACTTAATCAAGATGCAAAAAATAAGGAGTCCTCTGATTAAGTCCTCTGATTAAGAGGCTGGATCTGTTAGGTCTTCTCAGCATATGCCTAATTCTTCCTGACAGCATCAGATTCCTTATCACATCGTGAGCTTTCTAGCCAACTTGCTGGAGGCTGTCCTCTCTCTCAGTAAAATTTTATTCAAGGAGATGCCTAGTTCTATTATTTTCATGACAGCAGTCACGAATCAGGCACTTCTTGTTGATTGCTTTTAAAGACTGAGATCCTGTTCATATTCCCCCCAAATAAAGGTAAATTATAAAAGTGTATAGTCTGAAATAATAGATACATAAAACACTCTCTGCTTGAAATGCAAAAAACATCAGTGTGTCTTGATTCAAAGTGCAGATTATTGTATAATGTACCTGAGAGCCTGTTTATTATTCATGAATTCATGGAAAAAAAAAAAGAAACTAGCTCCAAAAAAAGACTTAAGCACTTCCAGTGGGATTTCTACAGAATTTAGACAGTTTAACTCCAAAATCCCAACTCCATGAATCCCTGGCTGCCACCAAACCAAAGGTATGACTAGCTCAATAGCTCCCACATTCTGTCACCTTTAATTACTTAGATAACAAGCTGTTGCACCCATATGCAGAAATGTCAAGTTTCAGCAGTATTAGCTGATAGAGAATACCTGCACTAAACATACTAACATGTTGGATGTAAGTAAGTCAAACGATTAGGAAACTTATGAGGGAATGAAGATGGGGAGATGGTCCAATTCCTCACCATGCCTGTGTGTTTCAGCCTCCTACGTGTGTTGTTAAAAAGGCTCAGGCACCAGACTGTAGACTGTACTGTGTGTAGCTCCTCTGAACTCCTTTTCTTCAGTGTACCATTCTCCAAAACAGAAGATTAATTTAGTCACGTCAAGAAATCTCAGTAGCAACCGAGAGAGCCAGCATTGCAAACCAGACACAGGCACTGTCTGGAGGAGCTCTGTGTTCTGTCAGCTGTTCCTATATGAATGGGCGTTTAGTAAAAACTGCTTGTGGACTGCATTCCTTATAGCTATTTTGAATTTGTCAGCCTTAGCTTCCTGCCACTTTTTTTCATTATTATGCTCTATCCTAGATCAAGAAGTCAAAGTTTATGCATCTCGTATCTTTCCATGGATTTTATTGGTGAATTTTCTAGGTCTCCAATAGTAGTGCCTGTCCTCAATCTCTCTAATCATTTCTGTTCCTCCATCTTAAAAATTTCTAAATCATTTTCAAAATGCAGATCAATGCTAGTTATGTTTGTAGTAATCTAGTATTAGCCTCAGCAATCTGTGGTAGAGATTGCACCTTCCTATTTTTACTAACATTTGTGCTCTTCATTAGTCAGTTTTCTCATTACTTCTTTGTGCTGCAGAATAGCCCTTTATTCTCATGTGAAATTCTCTTATGCTTCCATCCTTAATCCTTCAGAGTTAGAGGTTCGCATGACAGATTTTTCCCATGCCAGTGCTGTGCAGACCTGTGACTTTGCATATGTCTGGTATTAAAATGCATTTTTTAAAGGAATTTAGCTTACCAAGGGATTCCTACCATCTTTTGCACCATCACTGGCCACTTGGTCAATCTTACCTGCACAACATGTTAGAAGAGAGTTCCATGAGTTCAAATTTACTTCCACATCTGGTGAAGATATTACTGCTGCTATTATTAATGCCAAGACTCATGCTGTAATAGAGCTTGCAATGCCATTAGATGGATTTCTTCCCACAGGTGGGAAGGTTCTGCTCTGCACTAAAGTAAGCTAAAGGCTGTCTGTCTTCTGCCATAACATCTACATGAGAAAGCATCTCCAAGTGAGCCAGACCTTCTTGCTCTTCTACAAGAAGCAGATCTCTTACCTGCCGAAAGTCCATTCACGTATCCAAGGAAACAAGTTATTCATTATATCACCTACTGAAACTACTTAAAAAAAAATGACTCATGCTTCATTTCAGCTCCAGGCAGATTTAGCAGTGAGCAATGTAAGTTCTTTAAATATCCACTTCTGTTACAGGGTGGAAGAAAATCATAGTTCTGACCTAGCTTCTTTGAATCCACATTCATGAAGATTTGTCTGCACCTTATCTGGGGGTGGATTATACAGCACTGTGCCAAGGGCAGCTTAGGGAGGGCAAACAGCAAATAGCTAGCCAGCAGTGTGAGCCTTTAAATCCACTTCAACCAGGGACAGGCACATTTCTCCCAAATCAGATGCTGTCTCATCCTGCTGCTGCGCACAGCAAATGCTTGAAGGTGAGACCATCTCTGGATCTGTTTAGCAAGCAGTGCTGTGCCTAGTGTCTTCTCATGCTACCTCTGATGCTGCTACAGAAGGAGGGACAGCTTGGTGCCTTTGTCACTGTCTACCTGCATAACTGCACACTTCTTGGCCCTTAATCCTGGCCTCTTTGGAAGTCCATCCAGAACTCGGCCTCTGGGAGCCACTGCTAAACCTCCTCACCTCCTATATTGCTTTCACTGACAAAATTATGTAGCTGCAACCCCTATGTGTAAGACATTAGCATCCAAAGCTCTTGATTCAAATGAGCTGTATTAAACTGTATATTAAATTAATTACCTATATTCAAACTAATAAAATGGTCAAGGGAGACAGAGGTTAATCACTTTGAATAAGATCCCATGATAGTATCGTAAGACTAGAGAAAAACCAGATTCTCCTTTGTGATCTAGGCTCTATCAGCAGGCCATATTTTTGACCAGCGATTAATATAGAGTTTGAACTCAGCTGGACTTTTCTTAGTGTCACTGAGACATTAATTTAGCCTTTTACCTTCCATCTCTTTACAACTACCTACATTCCTGCACTTTTAGGTGAAACTTTCATGAGTGTCTGAGTTATGCATCTTACCTGAGCCTATATTTTGGGAAGTTTTGGGAATCTTAGAGGAGGTGAAGGCCTTGCAAACTTGGGATGATTAGCTTTTAAAACTAATGCAGGAGTAAAATTAAGGAAAGCAAAGAAAGCTTGTATAGCTGGATTTTTTTGACATTATTGACTAATATCTTTATAAGCTCAATTTAAAGCTCCAAAGTCTCATATAACCTATTGCATTCAGGGAATGATTGAAATTTTATGAGGTTTCTTGTCTTATTATACCTGTCAAAATTGTGGAACTGATTTCTCATCTCACCTACTGCAGGTATAAATCATAGCAATCCTATTAAACCTTTAAAGGCCCTGTTGTCTGAAATTTGTTGTAGCTAATTTGAGCTTTATTGAAATGTGCACACTGTGAATAGTACAGCTACACTTGATGGTCTTTTGCCATAGGGTAGTGAACCCAGCCGTAACATAAGTAATGATTTGCATGCACCAATCTTTCCTGTGTAGCTTGCCATATCCTGGAATGCTGTGATGGCCTGGCACAGGACGTCATCAGCACCATCGGGCAAGCCTTTGAGCTCCGGTTTAAGCAATATTTACGATGTCCCTCTAAGATGCCCACTTTCCAGGACAGGTGGGTACAGAAGACTGCTAGAGAAATGGCTTTAGGTTTCCATTTACTTAGCAAAATGTACTCTAGGCAAAGTGCTGGTGATGGCCAGGAATTAAAAACTTCCGCAGGAGCTTTCTGCTGAACTGGCAAAGCAGATTAGAGTTTGCCTAATGAATATGAAAAGAGTACAGTCACATGAAAAGAATGTTTAAATATGGATTTTACAGTGAACTTATTGGCACTTCATGCATTTTCCATTATATTTAGTAGACAGTGTCAGATGGCCAGGAATGGATGCTTTGTGTATCACTTAGACCTTGTTACTGCCATAACAATTCTGTCAATTTAGATTCACTAAACTGGATTTACTGAGCTTTCAAGATGCCTGGTGATGTTTAAATATTCTTAATATTAACCAGGATGAAACTTTTAGGAACATAATGTGTTGTAGACAGACTTCATCTCCAGTCCTCTCTGGAGGATACAAAAGCTACCTGTTTATGTATGTACAAAAGTCTGGGGTATAACATTTTCTTTTCTTTAGGCAGTTGTGATTTTGAAATGCCTTGGTATATGCTCAATAAATCCAATGAGCTGGCATTTCTTACCTAAAGCACGATAAATATAAAATGCTACTTATTTTCACCTGGAAACATTCTGTACTCACTTGGGGCTGGTGTAAATGACTGTTAAATATAGAGTGAAGATGCAAATCTGATCTCTCAGCTTCATGGAGTTGTTCCAGATTTACATCTGTGTTAGAGCAGCCATAATTAAAGACAATGTTTTAGAATTTAATCAGTCAATCAAGCAACAATATTACAAAGGCTGCAGTAAGGTTAAATACAATAGTTTGTTAATTCAGTTTTTAATGGCACTTATTAAGGCTGAGTGAAAACATCCTTTAGTCAGCATAAAGAAATTAATCTGTTGCAAGAGAGAGCCTTGCTTAAGATTGTCTAAACAGAGAGAGTCTGCTGTCTGATCCATCATTCTTTCCTGATTTGTAAGTGTAGCTGAATTTTCAAAATAATATGCAATAGTGACCCCCTGACAGACAGTCCTAATGTACTAAGTGCTTGTGAGCACTTGGCAAGCAATGTGCAAAATAAAGCAGTCCTTTTCTTACAGGATGCAGAGTTTTGATGAGCCATGGATGGAGGAAGAGGGAGAGGTGGCTGAACATGCCTATTACAACAACATTCCCAATAAAATGCCCCCTCCTGGAGGCTTCATTGATGCCAGGCTCAAAGCAAAGCTTCCCACTGCTGCAGATACAGCTCAGGTCAGTGCAATTACACCTCTTCCTTCCTGCTGCTAATCCAGAATTGAAAAGTGATGTGTATCTTTAGATGGACACACTGGGAACATTTATAGCTTGCAGACTTTCGCGTGTGGCCTCTTGAATGAGGGTGCATCAGTGATCTAGCGGTGACAAATTAGGCAGGTTCAGGATAAGCAAAAGGAGGTGAGTTCTTCATCTCACTAAAAGGTTACACAGATTCAGGGAAGAGAAGTCCACGGAGGGTTACTACCTTTATATCAGTTTGCTCAGTGAGTTTCAAATGATGTCTGGAAGAATATATGGGAGATCCTTCATATATCTTTGCCCTGCTCTTTCATTTATTTTGGCCACTCTAGGAAACAGGATATTGAGCTAGGAAAAAAAAAGAAGAAAGAGAAGAAAAGTCATCTTTTATTCTGTGTAAGTAGAATCAGCCTTGGTAGGGTAGAGAGGAGCTGAGAGAATTGAAGGTTCCTGCATCCTAGAGAGATTTGCTAGGTGGAAGGAGTTGATGGTTAATATCTACTAATTCTTGTAATTACTTATGGGACTTAGAAGGGCCTCTATCCTGCTGGAGGGTGCTTGGGACATCTTGGAGCACTTGTCTCAGGTATGGTTTGTGAAGTCTCACTATGTGAAGACAACCATACTGAAGGAAATGATGTGTCATTTGGGATTGCAGGGGTTAGTAAAAGCAGGAAAGAGGGAAATTTATATGAAGGTAACCAGCGTTACCTTACTCCTACTCAAATGCATTCATGAAATACATATTCTGACACCACGATGAATCAGGAATGAAGAGTGGGTGTACACAGAATACAACCGAGGAAGTCATCAAAACCAATCATAATATATCACAGTGTTTTAAAGGTAATTGAAGATTTCTTTGTGTGTGTCCATTCTAGTCTGCAGCAGGAGTGGGAAGACAGCAAACCTATTATCAGAGTCGACACCTGGGAGACAAGTTTGGTGAAGACTGGCATCATGGGGCTGTTAAACAAGGTGAGTTTTGCTACTTACAGGTGCTAATAATGCAGGTGGTCTTGGGGGGGTAAAGGACAGGAAAGCCTGATGCCTCAACATCTTTAGGTAATGACCTATATTTTTTTATGATACGTTTACTTCGTCATTAAACTTTGTGTTAGTTTCAGTGGAAACTGTTTGCTAGTTTCACTCTAGACACTTTTTTTTAATGCACACTTTCATAAAAGCTTAAATTTTACAGGAAGGTTCATAATTTGTGTAGCCTCCAACTGTCAGCTTTCTCTGAACTTTTTCTCATTTGCTATATCTTAAAAGCCCCTGTTATTTAATGAGAGACTATTTGGTGCAATCTGGAAATCTCACTTGTTATGGTAGTTTAAGATTAATTTTAACCTTTCCCAAAATGTAGAAAAGTGCTTGTGTGCACTATGTTCTAAAAATGACTTGTAAATACCAAACCACATATATTTTTCTGGTTGTTATTGTCTGTGAACTACAAGCAAATCATGTCAGTTAAATCATCTCTACTAAATTTAACCCATTCCACACTTACTTGATGGTGCTGCTGTGTTTCTGGGTCACTTTCTTTTCTAGTGCGAGAATTTGTTCTCTTTCACTGATCTGCATGAATCTGGGGATTTTATTCCATGTCTTTCTCTCACAACTACAACACATCAGCTTTGAAATTCGCAGTCTGTATTTTTTAAAATTCACTTCCCTTATGGAAAAAAAGAAAAAATATAAGAAACATATAGTTCTTTCTTCATTCATCAGTAGTTTTTTTTCACTAGACCCAGCAGTTATTGTCTTTTCATATTCCATTCCAGGGAATTTTAAAACTGATGATGTATGATATTTTGTGGTCATTCTAAAAACAATGTTATATCATATATAGAAAAAGAAAAAAAATCTTTTGAATTTTCTAGACTCTTTGGATATTTATAACATGCCAGAAGGGAAATCAGAAGCAAATCCGACAGCTGAGATGCCAACATATGTGAACACCCAGCATATAAATATGGAGGCTCTACTGGCACTTCAGGCAGATGCTGAAAGTGCTTTCAGTGGAACAACAGATAACACCAAAGAGAGCAGCCCAGGAAAGGATCTCTTTGACATGAGTGAGTTCCCTCCCTGTTCATTACATTCTTATAAAAGAGACCCAATATTTTTACAGATTTATTTTGCCATTAAGGAATTCAGAATCTCACGCAGAGGAATTTCCTGGGGGAAATCCTGGGGGATTCATGATGAATTTTGGAATTTGTGGTGCTTTCTCATCTATGACTTCAAAATAAGGGTGGCCAGATATTTGAAACTAGTTTGTATTGTTCTTGTCATAAACTGAGTTGCAGCCTGTATTAACCTTCTAATGACAACATGTCAGAAGGAAATAAGATTATGAACCTTGACAGGAACTGGAATGGAGGACTGAGTGCCAATATGCTAACAGGTAGCAAATCTATGTGATAGAGACTTAGTGCAATAAACTGGAAGGGAATTTATAAAAACTTTTTATCCTATGCCAACGTCTCATTTAGCTATCCGTTTTAACTTTGAAGTTAGCTGTTATGAAATAAGTATCATAGCGGTAACCTTAGAATAATGTTTTAAGCATCAGTCCTAGCTTAATTTTGGTGCTATACTGTGTTTCAGCTATGAACAGATTGCAAAAAAGGATTGGGGAAGCAGAAACTACCACAGTTGTTCCACTCTTTGTGCCTCCAATCTTTTGCTGACACATTATTTATTTATATATGTTAATTCAGTTCACATAACTAAAAGGCACTGAGACAAATCAGTTGGTACCTGTATATTATGTGTAAAATAACATATCTACATTTCTGTTATTTCAATATGTTAATGCTGCCTTCTGGAAATATTTTTCTAAAAAGTGCCTAGCAGTGCTTTCTAGTGGGAGGGAGAGCACCTTCCTGTGCAGAGTGATCTGCAGTGAGAGAGTTTGGTCTGTGAAATGAGTAGTGTTAACTTTGATTTCAGGCATGCATCATCCTTAATACATATACATGTTTGCCTCCACTTCACAAACATTATTTTCCTAAAAATAAGGAAAATAATTTATTCTCTTCCGCATGCCTAGTCTTAATTAATCATGAGTTTGCAAGAGAAAAATGGCACTAGAAAATGCATCAGTTAGCCCAATGTTAATGTAATTTGTCAAGTTAACGGTGTTGGGCAGCAGTGCAGTAGAGACAAAGTGTAGTTGGATTTAAACAGTCAGCTGAAGTGTCAACAAACTGGGACAACATAGTGTTTCCCCTATTTCTCTCATTAAACCTTCTGTGGCCCCCAGAACCACTGTATACTCTTAGAACCTTAGTGGCCTATTTAGAGATGGTTTATTGCTTTTGGATTAAGCTGCTCTGTAGATGTGCTCTGGCAAGTCTAATGGGTGTAAAACAACATATTTTTTAATATTAGCTAATCAGATGGAAGTCTGGTTGTGGAAGTCTGAAAGTGAAAATAGCTCTTGATAGGTGCAACACATTATGAAGCATACACTGACCTATTTCTGCAAGATTGTGGGGAAATTTAATGATGTACTTTTCCATTCCAATCTGGAGAAAGTAATATTGGGTTCAGGGGTCAGCTGAGGTTCAAAAGATACTTCCTCAAGGATGATTTCAGTTAGCTAAATCAAAGAAAAGCCTGTGTGTGTCAGGAAGATGAGTAAGCTGAGTAGTAAGGACTACTGATCCTTCCAGACATTGCCTTAGGGTAGAGACTCACTAATGCATAATTGGTAAATGAATATGTTTTTTGACAAGTGGCCAGATATGAGCATAACAACTTTGGCTACCCACATTATGCAATTTATTTGAAATTAAATTGTCTGACGTAAGTGGCAAGACAAAAGGAGAATTCTGCCCTGTACCAGTGCCTATAAATACAAGTGTTGACAATATCTTATTTTTGCCATTACTAAAATAGAATCGGTACTTTTCATCAGTACCTTACATTAGTACCTTTCAGAAGGTTGTATTAAGGTTGGCTTTGATTTTTAGCAGCATTTTTCCATGGACAGTGTGTACTTTTAACATATTGCATTCTTTGCTCTTAATATATTCTATAAATTGGTGGGCCTAGCAGCACACCTTCCCTTAGTTTTTCATACAGGTAAAAGAAAGTGGCAATTACACAAAATAAGTCCAGTTAAAAACATCTGGAATATAACTGTCTTGCATTGTAATATATTTATCTCTGAATAATCTTGCACTTGTTTTTGTGTCTATAACCAGAACCGTTTGAAGATGCTCTCAAGAGCCAAACATCTGAGCCGGTGCTGAGTAAGGCCACCTCCATTGAATGCACCAGTCCTCTTTTATCCAGAGCAGCAGACCGGACTAAGATGGAGGAGCTGGCTACAGAGCCTTGGTATCAAGGAGAGATGAGTAGGAAAGAAGCAGAACAACTGCTCAAGAAATGTGGAGACTTCCTTGTGAGGAAAAGTACTACAAATCCCGGCTCCTATGTGTTGACTGGCATGCATAATGGACAAGCCAAGCATCTTCTTTTGGTGGATCCAGAAGGAACTGTAAGTGCTGACTCCCAAATCACAGAATCACAGAATCATTGAGGCTGGAAGGGACCTCTATAGATCATCTAGTCCAACCTTTGCTTGAGCAGGGACACCCAGAGGCACAGGGTTTGCCAGGCGAGTTGGGAAGATCTCCAGAGAAGGAGACTCTACAACCTCCCTGGGCAGCCTGTGCCAGGGCTCTGTCACTCTCACAGGAAAGAAGTTTTTCATATGGAGATGGAACTTGCTGTGTTTTAATTTGTACTCATTACCCCTTGTCCTGTCACTGGCCACCACTGTGAAGTGTTTGGCCTCATCTTCTTTATATTCTCTCACAGGTACTCATACATATCGATCAGATCTCTCAATCTTCTCCAGACTAAAGAGGCCCACCTCACTTAGTCTTTCCTCCTAAGACAGATGCTTCAGTCCTCTAATCATTTTTCTTGCTCTACACTGGACCCTCCCTAAAATAATACTTTCTTTAATAATACTGAAATAATACTGTGGAAGGTTTCTGACTTGACATATTTTCTCTAAATATGTTTAATCTTGGTTATTCACACCTTTCCATTCTCAGTTTATTCACACCTGGCCATTATCACAGCCTTATCTAAGGTGACATCACATCTCAAATTCTGAACCCAATTTTTGCATATCTGCTGCCCGATTTCTGCAGGTTGCAAGGAACATTAGGAACTGTGTTGCTATCAAGGACAAGCTTTGTCATGGCAGTAAAACCTTGGCCTTCCAAAAGTGTAGCTAAGTCACTTTTTTAACCTAATGGCTGAGAAGCTGCTGATGGGATCACTGATAGGACAGCCTCTGTGTGTGAAATTTTGACATACTCCGTCAGTCAGAATACTGACTGTGTGCTCTAGGTCATTTAGTTTTCCCTGCCCTTAGCCTGGGAGACAGATGGGACAAAAACTCTCTGTTGCTTTGCAGTGCAAGGTCTCCCTTAGGTGAAAAAGGGAGCTATTGTCTGCAGCATTTTGTGGGCAAAGAAACTCCAGCTTCGGCAGCTCTGCTGCCCTGCTTCTGCAGAGGCTTAGCCTCATCTGAGACAGCCTAAAGCATGGCCACAAATTTTATACTTGGCACCTGGTTGCAGATAGCTGTCAACTTCTCTTCTTTGTAAAGGACAGGCCTCAGAGCAACTGAGATGCTTCAGGAAGGGAGCTGGTTCCTGGCATCCATTTCAGCTGAGAAGCTTGCAGAAAACCTGCAGAATTATGTCAATGCTGCAGGGTGGAAATGCTGTAACGAAGAAAAGGCCATGACACTTGCTGTAATTACGTTTGCCACAAGAGGGCAGTCAAATGCTGGTTTTTGCACTTCATCATAAGATTTATTTAACAACTGCATGGTGCTAGGCTTTACTGAGACAACAGCCTGGGAAGGTCAGTGCCAAGCAAGTCTCTTGGAGAAGCACCTCATTTGCTAAAATTTTGCCAGCTTTTTCCCAACTTTTTCAGTAGGACCTCTTAAATCTTTCTTCAAAATAAATGCTTGAAGTAGCTGTTGCAGGCCACTACCCAGTGGCCACTACTCTGAGGAGGCCGAAGATGTATATGCCTTATACTGTCCTAATAGATGTGAAGTACCAAAGCCTTGTGAATGCTTGGCCATTCTTGTGATGCAGGTAAAGGATAGAGACTCTTGTCTTTTTTCCATCGCTTCTAAGGGCAGCACTCGTTGGCCCTCTCCCTCCCTAGGTACCTGCTTCTTGTTTTCATCTCACCTTCCCTCAGCTCTATGGTGACACATCATGTCCCAAAGCCTTTCCTGGAAGAAAGACCCGTGGCAAGACATCTCTGCCAGCTGCCACCACTCAGTAGGACAGGCAGGGAATGCAACACCATTAGGATGAATTCTTTGTCTCTCTCCAGTGCATGCCCTGAAACTTAAACTAAATAAAGAACTAAAGTGCTTCCCAAACCTAAGTAGTTCTCCTTGCTAGCTGGTTCTTTATGTCCCAGAGATGAAGCTCAGGAGGAAGTGGGCTTTGCAGCACCTTGCACGATCTTGGCACAACAGGTTCTGCTGATTTGTGGGAGCTCCAAAGACCCTGCTTTCGCAGAAATCCATGTAAGGAGGCACAACTTGAAAAGACTCAGATTCCTATGGCAGTGTATAGGCTAGTTGTGCCTCTAGATGGAGATCCATGCACAATTGACAGCTTTATTGGTGACTTAGCAAAGCAGAGCATAGTTAATAAAATGCAAGGCTCAGCAGGCCTGAGCAGTGTGCCAGTGGCTTGCATTTCTTCCATGCGGCTTTGGCATAATTACCTTGGCCTTGGCACAAGAGTGATGGCCATTCTTTAACACACACAAAAACCAGCCAATAATGTGTTACCTTGCTTTCAGAGCAGACTTAACTCTGCTGTTGCATCTACCATCATCCAGATCACAAAAAGAGCCTCTCCTTCAAGGTAAGTGATGCTTCAAACTGAAGAGTTCAAGCTTTCTTCTGAATTTAGAATGAGATCTTGAACTTCAGAAATGGCAGAGCAGTGAGGACACTCTCAGATGAGCCAAGCTGGCTTAAAAAGTGTTCATGTGAATTCAGATGATGTTTTAGAGATATCCTTTAATTTGAAAAACACAAGTTCAAATAAATAGACTGATGTTTCAGAGGCATATTTCAGAAACCACGGGAACCTAATGGTTTTCTTCAATGACATTGCTAGTGTTTACCAAGCTAATAATATCATTTGGCATCAAGGTTGTTTGTTGTTTATTTTTCCTATGCTAGCCTGTCCTAAGTTGCTAATATTTTTGCAGCATTTAATTGTGGGGACATATTTCAGGAAATCTGTCTGCTGCAGTGTAAAGTTATTACCTCTTGATAAAAGTCAGAGGAGAACAGGTGATATCCCCCATTTTATATAAGTGTTCATATGCTTTTTTCTGGGGCCTTCTAGAATCTTCTCAGCATGAAGCTCTATTGGGGCATGACATTGATGTGAGAGACACTTTATTCCTTCTGGGGAAGCTCTGTGTTCCTTCACTCACTCTAAACAGAGGAGGCAAATTTTTGTGAAGATGTAGTTATACCATTCAAGTTCATTTTCTATTAGGAGTTAGTTTTTGGCCTGCTCTAACCTTTGACTGCTCAACCTTACAATATCAGTGTTGTCTTTTCGTGGATGTAATAATATACCTAGCAGGATGCCAATGCAGAGTGCTGGTAAATGTGATGGAAACATGCTATTCTCTTCTCTGGAGTGCTTGAATTTCAGAAACTCAAGTGGGCAGCGTGCAGCACAGGGTAAACAGAAACAAGCCAAACAGAAGTGATGACTGCATCAGAAGTGAAGCATGTCTTTCAGCATCTCAAGAAGGTCTTTGTAAGGAGACATGAGACATGGCAAGAAGAATCAGGGTATCTTTGAAGCGACAACTCTTTCTCATAAAAAAAAAAGTGAATATAATTCAAAGAAGCAGGTCATTTCTGGAAGAAGAAAAGTGGATCTAAAATTCCATCTTTCAGTGAAATAAAATGCTTTTCAGTGAAATAAGGAAGTTTTCACGCAGGCCTCTTGTGGCAGCCTGGCTCATAGATAGCAAGCAAAATGTCCATCTGGAGAGAAAAGAGCGAGCAGAGCACAGAAGAGTTTGCTGAAAAAGCAGTCAAACTCCTGCGGATTTTGATGATATCAATCTTTTAAAACTGAGGATAAAAATAAAGTTATGATGAACTGTTTTATTTTATTTTTAAAGAATTTTAATGCAGAGGTAAGGGAAAAAGTATTTTGCTCTTTCTTTAATGTTTTCTCTTACATCCTTTCTTTAAAGGTTCGTACAAAAGATCGTGTTTTTGACAGCATAAGTCATCTCATCAACCATCATCTTGAGAATAATTTGCCAATAGTTTCTTCGGGGAGTGAACTCTGCCTGCAGCAGCCTGCTGAGAGGAAACACTGACTCTAGCAGACTTTAGCTTCTGCAACTTGCAAGCTATCGCTGGTGAAAATTGCAGATCTGATTGCACATTAAAAAAAAAAGCATATTCATATGTATTTCACCAGTATGTTTACTTTAGGTTTAAGAATCCCCATTTAACATGGTACACGTGAAAATTCTTGTTGCTTTATGTGAACATGAAGTCACAACAGAAGGCTTTCTAAAAACATAATTTCAATAAAATTATTCCGATTCTCTAATGTGAATATTGATAGTGTATATATACACATTATATATAAATATAGTATATATTTATATTTTTCAAGTCAGTCTGTTTGAAAGTATGGAACTAATCTTCTGTGCCAAGTGTTTTTAACAGAAGAAACATGCCAGTTGTAATTGCTCAGATGAAAATAGCATTCAGCAGTCTCAATTCCTTGAGAAACTAAAAATTGGGAATCTTATTTATAACTTTATCTAAAAAGCACAATAATAGGAAGAATATAGAACAGAGGACATTGGTTAAATACCAAGGAGTTTGAATTCAGCAGTATTCCAATGTGAAAATATAGCATAAAATGGTTTTTAACAGCATTATTCAGTGTCATTGATTTAAAAAGTATTTTATCTTTCTAATGTCAAGTTTGAATTCTTATATGATGCTATTCAAAACATTTGTAACTTGCTTTAACAATGATTTGGTGTGATCTCTCTGTGTATGAGGTATGTGCATTTGATTTTTTCTAACAATTATATAACTTAATATTCTGCAACTTTATTAATCTGAGTGCTAAGATTATTTACAAGTAGTTCTCTGCTTATGGTGAAAGTTTAGATGTCCTTGACTACCAGTCTATAATGAGATGTTATATTCTGATTAGACCAGTTCAAATGACTTGTGTTTAATAGATTTAATACAGGTTAGATTTAACATGGTTAGTTGAAGACATACTTGGAAAATCTTTTCTTCTTACACACAGTGAAAACTATCATAAGACAGTGATCACAGTGATTTGCAAATAATGTCACTTGGATCTACTTAATTACTGAATGCTTCTTCCCACAGTACCATTTGAAGCTGGCCTTGAGTACATGCTAGATATTACAAATGTACTGATTATCTCTGTCAAGTTGGAAGAATATTTTTAGCAGAAATGTCCTTGGCTTTTGGTATTGGGAAGTTTTTTCCTCACCATTTGTGCAATTCAAGAACAGCACTGCATGATTTTATTTCTGTATTGTCTGAAGCTTACTTCTTATTTATGTAGTTCAACAACAGCCAAATTCAATTTACAATTTGATGAACAATTTTCTGTAAAGGCAGAGTCTGTGCCAGAGTAACTATCATCCAAATTTATTTTTTGTGCTTAGATCTTCTTTGGCTCAAATAGCTCAAATCACATCTTTCTGTCTAATCCAGAAAGGCTGAGACTTAGCAAGATGAGTCTTTGTTAAGCACTTGCCTATCTTCAAGAAGTCACTGGGGCAATGTAAAGTTAAGTTTCGATTTTAGAATCACTTAAGAATTCACTTAAGGTCCACTTGAACAATTCTCTTTAAGAATTCAGTTAGGATTGTTATGATGAATTTCTAAACTAATTTTCTTGTACTTTCTGCTTTAAAGTAGAGCAGATTTGTCACTTTGGAAATTTGTTTTTTGGTTGATCTCACAAACAAAAATGTTTAAGGTAATTAAGACTAATCATGTGAGTCATGCAATAAAAATACATTTATGTCTGTGATCAGAACATTCAGAAGTCAAACTAGGACATTCAATGAACCAGATGTTTCTGATTCATTTTATTACAGATGAGTCTATATTTCAAGATTTGGGTGGGCACTGAGAATGAAGGGAAGAAAATAAATGCTGCATTGCAACTCTGGTTAGTATAGCAGTGGGATGAATTGGTATTTTCAAAGTTATTTGAATATTTTATTAGTTTGGAAATTGCAAGAAAAAGTGAGGAGATCTTATACTCTCAAAGTTGTAGCTATCCAACTGTTGTCTTCCTGATGATAGGAAGTAAAATGTTTTATTCTGCTAATTGTGCTAACACGATGAAAAGGGATTCCACTAAGACAGGCACCTTGTTAGGCCTGGATCACTCTCTGTAGCTGAATCTTTTTTCTTCTGATTTGCTTTTTATCCATGAAGGCCAGAATTCCCATATTTAATAGAACCAAGAGGATTCTGGTTTATCTGTTTCATTGTATTAACTAAGGACTTTTGCATGTACCTGCTTTTGTTTAGAGATCCATATTTTCATCGATCGTGTTCGTATTGACAAATTGTCTCTTTATTTTTTTTAATTTAAGCTACAATTTCTAACCTCAGATCTGGGAAACTGAGAAGTTGGGCCAGATGTTTTTGTTTCCATCAGTAGGAAAAGACTGAAGTAAAAGGCTGAGAAATTGAGTATGTTTGTTTTCTGTTAGAAAGTAGAATTTCAGAAATACTGAGATTTTGTGTGTGGTGAAAAATAATAGTTCACATCTAAATAATAAATTTGGTTTTGGATCTGCATGCTGAAATAAAACATTTTGAAGGGAAAATAATTAAAAAGTGGTAGTTTGCTAAATAGGAAAAAATGTGGACTTTGAGTCCACATTTGTGATTCTAAATATTACAGAAATTTACTGCTTTGGGAATTGTTTTTGAGGTTTTATCTTTCCATTCTCATGCATACTAGAAGCTATTAAATATAGTGCAGAATGTAAATTCAGTTTTCAAACTTCAAACCAAAAAAGTGCTCTTTTTAGCACTCTTCCCTAATATTTGTTATATCACTAAATAAACCTAATTCTAAAAATTATGTATATGTGGATATAAGTATGTGAACTCTATGCCTAAGTATCTGTCATTTATGTTTGAGTGAAAATTGCCTGTTTAGCTTCACAAAAATGCAGATTCTCCATCAAAACAACCAAATAATAGTATGTTATTATGCATCCAATGGTTCATGTTTAATACAGCTTGACCACCTGGAAACTTTAACATGCTTGAGAACATCTGTGTATCATCACATTGCAGTTTGGAACATTTTGGTTCCTACCTTTTTTCTCATATAAAACACTTTTACTGCCATGTTCCCACCTGTCTACAGCCGTGGCCTGTTAAGTTATCAGAGTGGTACTGCTAATTACAAGGCCTTTCTGGTACTTTAAATATTGTTATGTATCACTTCAGTAAGTGCTGTGTTACTAACTAGCTCAGTTGCCATTAAAATCCCACTTTCTGCCTGTCTGCTTTAGATTTCTAAATGCTCTCTCAGGACAGATATTTAAGCAGGTGGCAAAGAAGCACAAAATGGCATTCTCTGTAATGTAAAACTTGGCAGAAACATTACATTTTCCAAAGTAGACTTTAGAAACTCTGCCTCCCAGGAAAATTTGTGTATTTTAAGCTGCTCTCTCAGCATTTCCAGTCTTTCCCAGCTGGCAGGCAGGTGCAATGGTAATATAGGATACCTTAATAGTGACTAATTTTAGTGATTTTTACTGAGTTTTGTACATTTACTTTTTCAATGAAATTTCATCTTCTGGAGTTTTGGTACCAAACATTCATCCTATTTTTTAAACTGCTAAGTGCATTGATACTACAATAGGCGGCTAAGAAGATAGAACTGATTGAGAAATGTCCAATATCTTGCAAAACTGTGTAAATTCAAGTTTGATGTGAAGAGAGAGAAAATCTGATTTTTGTTGTTTCCAGTTGTGTTGCAACTATGTGAATCACAAGCACTGAAAATGCATTGGATCCTTTTAATAGGGCTTTTAAGAATGAAATGGATGCTTCTGATTTATTGCAGACATATAGCAATTATTGGGTTAAAATGAATTTTCTAGTGAGGTTGGCAGTGACAGATCTGACAATTTCCAGCAGTCAGTCTTTCAAATTTTCAGTCATTTCAAGAGCAATGGAAACCTCAAAAGTAGAAAATGTGAACTGAAAGCTGAATTTGCTTTGGACTTCATTGAGAGTTTGGGCAGCTTGAGGACCCCTAGACTGCTTTCACTAATGCAAAAAGAGAACATTCAAACTGGCCATGCCTAGGTGGAGAATGACATCCAGTTTCCGTGGCTTAGTACCTAGGCATTTGCACATAAGTTAGAATATACAGTTATACAAGAGCTGTCCTCCACTTGCAGCCTGACAGGATTCCCATTGTGAGTTACCACTTATCCTGCCAGAAACCTCTCTGCGCCTCAAGCTTGTTCAATAAAAGCTTAAGTGAAGAATGTAGGCCAGGGATCAGGATTTGAGTACAGAATATGTGTATGAAGAATATCTAGATGTTTACTAACAATCTGGTAAGTATCATCTGCCAGCCCTAAATTTTCTTTATTTGAGGATCTTTTTTTTTTTCCTTCTCTGCAGAATAAAGCACTCCTCATGGTCCTCAAGCATCATGTTGTGCCATAGCAAGAGCAGAATTCATAAAATTTATATCACCATGCAATTGTTGCAGGCACATTAAGCTCCAGATGCCAGCTACAATGTATTCATAACAGAATCTATGCATATTTATATATCTGTAAGTAATAAATGCTCCATTTGAAAGCTAGCACAGTTTTGTAGCCTCCAGGAAATTTGCAGCTCCAGAGGAGAAATTTGCTATTTGTGGATGTTTCCCCATCAGGTTACCAATCCAGCTTTCGAGTCTTTGTTCTCAGCAGCCAATGTCTACACTAAGTAAGTGGTAGCACCACAGATGTATGTTAAGCAAGGCATATTTGCATAAACAAAATCTGTGCTAAAGTAACTGACATGCTTCCGTGTTTAGCTTTTAGATTTTTTTTTTTGCTCTTTTTCTTTTTTAAATATTCTTTTTTTTAAAAAAAAATCATTGAATATACAAGCTGCTCATGACAATAGAGAGCTGCCACCAGATTATAACTATGGCAATTAGTTGGGTATGGATATGGATAGAGCAGAACCTATGAAGACAATTGCAAAAAGCCCAGGCAAGGTTTCTGGTTGATCTCTTCTTGAGACATATATGTTCCTAAGCCTTGGTATGTTCCTCTGCACCCTCCAATGTGAGCATCTTGCATGCTAAAAGCTTTTTTTCTTTCTTTTTTTCCCAAAAAAGGCAAGATTTCAGTAAGAAAGGCAAAATTTCAGAGCTGTGTATTTCTAGCTGTATTTCTAAGGAAAAAATCAAAATGTTTTACCTTGTTAGACTAATAGAAGAGACCATGGTAACCAGAGAAATGCTAAAGTTAAAAGTGATTCATTCTGCTACCCTACTTTCTGGGAGAAAGATGATTCAAACAGTAGCGGTAATCTCAAGTTTTGAGATTAAGATTTGCAGTTTTTAGGTTATCATGGAAGTTAAGTTTGACAGTTTTTTCCTTTTTCTCCAGAGAAGTTTCTCTCATGAAAACCACTCATAAATATTCATCCAAAAAAGGGAAAAAAATCACATAGGATAACATGAGGATTCACATAGGATTCATATGAGGATGTGAAGATTGTAATTGGTTGAAGATGTATATTTGTGTCCTTTGTGGCTGAATTGGTGTGATAGCTGCTTTTAAGTCAAGTACTGCAGAGTTGAACCTAAAAAAAAGTCAAGTTTCTTCTTCTGAAGTGAATGTGTTTTCTTTGCACCATGTAGACAGCAAAAACAAACAAGTGACTATTTTGCTGTAAAGGAATTTCAGCTGTACATTTGGTATTTATTAGCATTTATTACTTGAAGAACATTTTAAACAGCGAATTTCAGGAAAAAGTGTGTGTAGAGATATTGTGATCATTTACATTCCCAGCAGCTTTTGTGACTCGGGACTTGTGAAACATGTTGTGAGACGATACTTTACTAAATCTCAAGTTTTTGCCAGTTTGCTGATTGTTGTGTTTTGATTGTAGAGGCAAATTTGGTCTCCAGAGAAGCCCTCAAGAAACACAATTTGAAGTATACATGTCATGGAACTGTTTTTTTGACTTTTTTTCCATCTGTATTTGAGTAACAGAAGTAATAAAATAACTGATATTACTACTGAATCTAAATGCACAGAAAGTGGGCCTGCTTCTGTTCTCCTGCATCCAGGTTCCATAACAGCCTACTTTTTTTTTGTATATGTGATTGGAGCAATGGCTGCTTTGAAGCAGAACAGGGCTTACTTGGCCAGTAACTAAGTCAGTGAATTTCTTAGTTGAAAAAGGAACCAAAAATGACAAAGGACCAAATAAAATATGACGTGCTATACCTCAGTTACACAGATTTTGTACTAGACGAGTCCCCAATGACTTTGACAGGGGTGATTTGCCTTTCCAAGAGTTCCACTTTGCCAAAATGTCATTTTTCAGATGTGAGTAATTGCTCCCAGGCACCAGCCTGACCTGGAAAGGTGACTCTCCTAAGTGTCTTGCTGCATGGAGTGGGCGGCTGCCCATGTACCCTCTCCTCAGTGGCTGGTGGCACAGACGTTCCCAGGCAACCACTGCTGTGCCAAGAAGTGGGGAGCCCCTTTTCCCTGCTGGGAAGCTCAGCCGGGTTGATGCCTCCAAACTGCCTCCATACCAGTCTCCCCATGGAAGCCTCTGGTCTCCTGCAGGGCCACAGCAGAGCAGAAATCCCCAGAGTGCTGCTGCTATGCTGACTCCTCATGAGCTTTACCATGAACAGAGCTCCCGCTGGGAGCCGGGTCTGCAGCTCCTGGTGGAACTGACAGCTGACTAATGCTGTTATTTATATTGGTGGAAATTCAGAGTTATATGGCACCAGCAAAGCCATATTTGAGGCAAATGTTGATGCTAGCAACACTTGGCGGGGATTGACCAGCTGCTCTCAGGATTCTGGTTTTTTTAGCTCTTACCTTAGTGTTTTGTTGTTGTTGTTTTTGTTTTTTTTTTTTTTTTTCAATTACCTTACTGGAGCATTTTGGAATGACAAAATTAGTAGGCACTGCTGCACACTGCATTGCAGTTGCTTATTGTAAAAATGTGCCTTTCTTAGGGAATAGCTGTGCGCATTGCTGCATGTGGAGCAGGTAAGTCTATAATACAAGCCTGCTCCTGGGAAATCAGAGCAAAAACTCTCCTCTGACTTCAACTGTGGCAGACTCAGCATCGATGTACTGTGTGCGGTTGGCAAAACATTCTTACAGACAGTGCATTGGGGCATTTTGAGATACCTGTAATTTAAATGTCTGCTTTCTATAGAACACCAAAACTTTGTTGCATTTCTATGAAAGGTTACTGCTACATGATCACTTTGGTTCAAAGGTTTGAGATTTAAATGAAAGTTTTCTAAATGTCTATGTTACCTATGGCTTGAGAATACTCTGTAAGACTGTTTGCAATAAAGCCTCTTGTGAAAGCTTTCATTCTTCCTTAGGTGGTTACTTCTTTTGCATTCCTTTTGTAATCCAGAACAAAAGTAGACATTCTGATTCATGAAATAATAAGAATGAAATGTTTGCCTGCTTTGTAGCTTTTGGTTGTCATAAAGCTAATCAGTTAGTTACTTAAAGGAAAACCAATTGAGACTTCCTGTAGGATCAGATCAATGCAGCTGATTAACAATTTGGATTCACAATTGTATTTAGGAATTTTATAATATTTTAGAAGAGGAAAAAGTTCCTTCATAAGCTCCAGAAAGAAGCTGCTTCTCTAGTTTTCTCCAGCTTCAATATTAGAACATTCTTCTTGTTCTTTATGGGGCTACTGCTGTTAAGCCCTTGATGTGTCACTCTCTGAAATTTTACTCTGAAAATTTTACTCTAAATCCAGCCTTCACCTAGTATATCTTAGTAGGATATATCCACTGAAAAGTGCACATCTCTAATAGATTTTTTTCTCTTCACTCAGAGAAAATACTTTTCACAATACTTTGTGTATTATATCAGCTTTGTATGTGAGCAAGAAATGCTGCTGTGCACCATCACCTCTTGAGCTGACATGTAGAAACAGGTAAGCATTTAAGCAGGCAGTTTTCAGATAAGCCATTGCAGGGAAGAGCTGAAACATGGCCAAAAAAAACAGTCCAGGATCTAATAACCTAAACCATGACAATGCAATGCAATCACTATTTTTAAACAAACCACGGAGCTGATGACTGAGCCTATATTCTTGCAGTCCTCACTTATATATTGTGCATAGCTTAGCTTGCTCTCTCTATATGCACCACTTTTCAACATTTTTGGTAGAAATTATCTCATATTTATTACTATCTTGCAGTTGTTTCTTTCAAATGCAGCTTTGTTTTTGTTCTTATACTTTTATAATAGCATAGAACTTACAAGTAGATTGTTACCACATAAAGGTTAATGACAATGCAAACTTCTACATTTTAAAGACTTTTGCTACATACATTACATGATTTATACACTGTACATACTTTGAAAGAGTCTTTTAATGTTGTTGCTTTAAATGATTGAGATAGGAATAAAGCTAAGCATGAACTTTTACAAGTGTGAACTTAAAAAACCCTCAACTTTTGATTGTGCATAAGGCAAGGTGTGGCTTCAGATGTTATACAGGAATCTTCACAAGAGCCCAAAAAAGTTGGAGGGTAACATGCCTATCACAAGACAATGGGAATTCATTTGAGCATTTCCCTTCAACCTCCACTGAAGCCTTCAGTCCTGTTGATGTAATTACCATAGACCATGTTTCCGGGACTCTGATCCCAGATATTTATGATGTCTTGACTCTTATAAGTCACCAGAGCCTCCTCTGAAATGGACACCCATTCTTAACAGAGTCCAATAAGACAGGGATGAACCCTGGAGCTTGCATAGAGGTTTCTCTAGAATAGCCACTCAAAAGTGTAAGTTTGGGCCTCCAGGATGGTGGAAGGTCTTCCAAACTGATTAGGTTCTCGTTCCAAATCCAAGGCAGAGTTATGGTATATAAGGAGATGTTTATCTCACTGTGATCCTGTATTGTTTCTTCCTTCTTGTGTCTGCAAAAGCACACAGAGACAGACTGGAATTTTTTTCTGTTGGCGGGTATTCCTCCTTGACTGAATCCATAATATGATCGCATGTCACAGCACCACCTGGAGAAAAACCTAGCAACTCTCCAAGAGCACATTGTTGTGGTTCATTGCGTTCTGAAATGATGCTTCTTCCGTTCAGGACTGAAGAACCTCAGCTTAGGTAGTGCATTTACAATATACACAGGTTTACATGAGATTGACATACATTTTTAAATACATTGAAAATAGTAAGTAAAAATATATGCATTGAAATAGTAGATACACTTAATATATGTCTATTGTTGGGTCACATTTTGCTATTTTAAATAACAAACTGTATATATCCTTTCTCAGTTTTTATTTGCTACGTTATTTTCTACTGTTTGTTTATAAGTAAGTTGTGAAATGTCACTGTGACAACTGTCATGTTGTCTTTTTTGAACATGAAACGCTTGAGTAACAGCAAAAAATAAAAATACTGCATTGATATGGCATGCTAAAGTTCCTCTGTCAGTATAAAACTACTTCTTCATACATTTTCAAACATCCTCTTTGAAACATATCTACCTACTTGTATAATTGGTCATCTTACACTGTATACTACAATACAATGTTTAGCATATTGTAAACTCTTGCCATACAATGACTTTTTAATAAGGAATTATAAAAGTACACAGCTATTTATCCCCATAGATGTAAGGCCATTAACAGAATAGCATGATACATATTGAGAACTATAATATCTCATATATATAATAAGCCTTTTTTTCCCAGTCAGGAATAATTGGGCTCATTTTCTGATCATCGGCAGTGTTTGGTGAATAGTGATGATCCTGATAGATTTTATAGATGTCTTGCAAAGTCAGGCAGCACCATATATAGTCATATATATGCAATATCATTAGGGTGTACAATGTTACTGGATATGCCTGCACTCTGTTCCAGGTGTTGGATGAGTAGCACAAAGTTTTCCTCAGTCAGATGTGTTGCTGAATGAATCCCCAAAGCAAAAAAAGTTTTTCTCATTCAGATGTGTTGCTGAATGAATCCCCAAAGCAAAAAAGTTTTTCTCATTCAGATGTGTTGCTGAATGAATCCCCAAAGCAAATGTCTGCTCATAAATAAGTCTTCAAAGTTAAATAAGTGGTTAGTGTTTTCCCCTATGATTTAAGTGCATGAACATTGGAACTCCACTGTAGTTTAACGCTAAAAAACACCGAAAAGTCCATGTCTGGAGGAGTCTTTTATTTACAGAAGGTTCCGTTCTGAAATGAAGATTCATTTTTCTCAATGATACATGAGGGAACATTCATCTGTGGGAAATCATCCTTTGGCTTCTGAGTATTGCTGCTGCTGGACTTACTTCGACTTTGATCTGGCGTGGGCTGAATAGGCAAGGATCTGGCAACTTTGGATTTCACCAGGCACCCACAAACAAGGCGAAAGAAAGCCCGACGCATTTCCTTACTGGCCAAAGTGTAGATGATGGGATTCATTGCAGAATTGATGACAGCCAAAGCAATAAACCAGTTGGCTTTGTACAAGACAGAGCATTCCTTGACCCTGCAGGCCACATCAATAAGGAAGAGAATAAAGAGAGGCGACCAACAAGCAATGAAGACACCAACGACGATCACAACTGTCCTAAGGAGAGCCATGGAGCGTTCTGAGTTACTGTGGTTAGTGACATTGCGGCTGCTTGACTTCACAAGGATGTAGATACGTGCATAAAGGATAACAATAGCTACCAAAATGGCTATGAAGATACTTATGCAGAATGCAACATACTTCTTGGAGTAAAGAGGCAAAATCGTTGAGCAATCTGATAAGTTGTTTATACAGTTCCAGCCAAGGATGGGCAAGGCACCCAAGGACACTGAGATCAGCCAGCACGTTCCAATGAGTAGGAACACTCGGTATTTCTTGTTTGCATCGTAAGGCCTCATTTTAATCATAGTCAAATGCCGCTCAATTGCTATTGCTAATAAGCTGAAAGTGGAAGCTCCTAGAGCAACAAACATGCTGCCTTCCCTAATGAACCAGATTGTCGAGGACAAGCTCAGAGTTTTCTTCCCAGACATTAGTATGTTTACTTTGTAAACGATCCCAGCTAGAAGATCACAGAGAGCTAGATTGCCAATAAAAAAGTACATGCGGTTGTGAAATTTATTGTTTTTCCAAATGGCAATCAATACCATCAAGTTTTCAAGGACGATAAAGCTACATAAGATGAGAAACGCAATAGTTGGCAGGTCTATCTTATCAGTTGCCTTTTCTCTTAGAATAAGCTTTCCTGTGTAATTGTAATGCAGTACTATCAGTGAGTCCATCTCCTCGGCTCCTTGGGGACCACCAAGAGCAGCAGGTGTCATGGTGACATGTGCCATCATTCGTCAGTCAACGCGGCTCTTTGCCTTTCTTAGTAATGCACAAACGTAGTTCCGGTAATTTTCCACAAGAGGGAGATCAAGTCACGCTTTTCCAAGCACTCTGGGCAGGCAGCTGGGACCCCAGATTCCAGCGCTTCTTGCATGGTAATTCGAGATGGCGTCTCTCAAAATAGGCCCTGCAAATAAGCACAGCAGACGGACACATCAGTCTTGCTGGCACCTGATGCCACCTGCAAACCATGAGGGTGCTGCTGGCACAGCAAGGGGGACACAGACTTCTATCTCCATTGAGGTGGCCCTACGTAGGCCCTACATCATGGTCTACAGGGGAAACTGCTTAGCAGTACAAAATTGGGCTGTTTGTAATTAAGGAGATCCTCTGAAATGCAGTCATTGCAAAATTGATCCCACGTGCAACTCAAATAAGGTGGCTTTCTCTGGCCATTGCTCAGACAAACATACAAAGTCACATCTTTGGAAGTATCTACCACCAGATAGATATTTTGGAATATCTGCCATCCAGATATAAAGTAATTTCATAACACTGGGCTGTTTGGTCAACTGTTTTTTTCCCCTTTGTTTTTGTATACAAGATGTCTATTTAATATTTTAAAAAGGAGCATGTTATAACATCTCCAATTGTCTTTTTTTGGTTTACTTTTGTTTTTCTTTAAATTATGTCTTGGTCCAACCGGAAAGTTTTCCCATGGACTTTGATATATTTCATTTTCCCAGAAGTTTCTCCTAGTTGTCTTTTTTACCATTGCCATATATAAATCTCGGAAGAAATCTCCATAGCTTAGCAAAAATATGCTATGTCAAAATCAATTAAAATCTTAAAAAAACATTACAGTTTAGATGCTGCACACTCCAAAAAGAATCAGCACTCATTCCACTCCTCAAACAGTGAGAATAAATGGACAGCCAAATTTCTAGATAGGAAAATTAAACTAGAATGGGGATTAAGAGAGAATTAGTTTCATCTGAACCAAATTTGTAAATTTTTTTTTTTTTCTGGGAAAATAAATATAGTTGTGCTGAGTGGGGGGAATGTTTTCTGCTGGTCCAAAATGAAAGAGCTTATTTTGGGAAACTCTTCAAGAGATAAAAAGTTCTTGATCCCATCTTGCTATTTACATAGGAGTGACCCATAATTTGTAAGCATCTGCCTTCAAAGGAACTGTATTGAGAGAAGAAACTTAGACACCTCAGCACCCCAGGGGTGCAACACAACAACAATGTTCAGCCTATTGTCTCTCGATCCTAAGGAATCTCTGAATTACTGTAGGTAATAGAGACAAACAAGCTTACTGTCACCAGGCTTAAATTTACAACCTAAGTGTATTTTCACTGGAAAATAGAGGTTTTTTTGAGGATCACAAGAAAAATCATAATAATGAGATCATGAAAACAAAAGATGCTAGTCTAGCATCTTGATCTGGACCCTTGAAAAGTGGGAGATGCATTTTCCAGGTTGCTTTCTGGAAGACAGAAAGAGCACACCACAACTCATATGAAAGGTAAGGGGACAGAAAGGGTGACCCACAGGCTTTTTTCCTGCTCTTCCTTTTCCTGCATTCTCTCCTTTGGCAAAGAAATAATTTGACAAAAGCCTATAGTGACCTGCTTTGAATTCACGAATATATTCAAGAAGTTGTAATATTATTTCCTGAGAGAGCAATTTACCTATTATTATATTTTGCCCATTCTAGGTGTTAGACCCTAGCTACTGTGGTGAAGAGACTGCCAAGGTAAGGTCCATATTATCCAATAAATGCAACTTAAGTTTTGTGTCCTAGGTTGCCTCCCTAGCCATCATACAACCCTTTGCTGACACTTTTTATGGAGCATTTCTGTAGTTCTTCAGCACAGTGGCTTCACCTCAGCTGAAGTTCAGTGCAGTTGTAACTCAGCCACAATCTGCCTACTGTTATTACAGAAACGATCACAGCCTCTCATTGTATTGGTTTATAACAAAATGACAGTGTAACCCTATGAATTGCAAGTGTTTCCCCTTGTGCAGTAAACAATTATATTTGACCAGGAAAGTATTTGTGGCTCAAGCAGCCACATTCATGAGACTAGTTGACGGCTGCATAACGGAGTCATATGCAGTGTCATTTAAGAGCAGTACATGCAACAACATATCTACTTCAGTAAGTGTTCTCCAAGCTGAGACAGTCTATTGTGAAATGAAGGGACAAAGATTTTTCTTTCTGTGAAAAAAAAACAATATTCCAGGCATTGGACTTTATCAGCCACCAATCAGCAGCCAGAAGTATCATTGCTTTACTAATGGCAATGGCACCAGACCAGCTCCCCCAGCTGAAAGCACAGGGATACTGGGTCTCTTCTCCTATGATTCTAAAGACTTCTGTTAACATGCAGCAATTGCAGCAAGTTTAGGATCACAGTAAATCTTCCTTGGATAGCCCTGTGGCAAGGTACAGGAGATCAAAACAGCTCTACAAGGTTTTTGCTGCCCACCACTTGCAAGAAGCACCATCACCCATCTAGGAAGGTGGGTCTCTGGCAGGTCAGTGGAAAGTTATTATAAATAATAGTGTAATAACAGTGTAACTTAGTCTTCTCCACCATCAGTATTTCAAGATAATATTTTTCTGGCATATCATTTTTTTAAACAATGCTTTCAATTTTTCATGCTAGGTAACCAACAGCTCAAGAGAACCACACATTTTGAATAGTCAGCAAAATTAAAGTTGGCCGTGTATTGTAATAACAAGACATCTACCAGCCAACTCCAGCATACTTGTGCCATTGCTTCCTGACTGCTCTAGAGCTTATTCCTCAAAATGTCTTTGTTCTGATCACACGCAAAGGACTGGTCACTACTTCCAACCTGAAAAGCACGTATGTGGCCCATTGTGTTTTGAGCATTGCCTTGGTTAGGTACCTCAGTACACCAAGCCCTCAATATTGCTGGAAACAGGCTTTATTTGCTCTAAAGCAAGTGGGAACATCCCTACTGCTGCTCCCCTCAGTACTGCAGGGGATAAAACAGAGCAGGAGCTGCCAATGCTTCCTCACAGATGCTGTGGCCAAATGTATGCTTGCCAAATCACTCAAGTAAAGGAAGCTGTGGCCATGTGAGGGGCAACTCAACCTTCTCCCACCATGTGTCTGACCCCAGTGCTCCCTGCAGCCAAGACGGAGGACAGCAGAGCAAAGCTATTCATGGGTCCTGGGAATCCTCCCATCCCCTCCATCAGCTTTGTAGTCCCTGGGGGCTCTGGGGCTGCTGGGGCACCCACCCCTCCACAGGATGGCCCCACAGCACTGCAGAGGGCAGGCGGCCGAGCCAGCCCACAGCCGTCCTTGTGGAATGTGCAATTCCCAGTGCCCAGCTGGGGCACTAACACTGAGCCCCTTGCTCAGTAAATCCTGAAAAACCCTGAACTGGAACCCCAGTAGAAGCTCCCTGGTGAGCCGAGGACTTCTCTGACCATCTCACTGCGGGCATTTGGACTTTTCCAGTAAGAAGACCCCAGAGTAACTTGTTTCTAAAGCCAAACTGCTCTCAACTTGCCCTCATGCTGAAGTCAAAGCAATCTGAAGAGTGAGAGAACAGGCTTGAACTTATCTTCCTTTTTTTGTCCACACCAGGCCATGTTACAGCATTCACTCAGCACACCCTGCTGCAACTTAACTAGAAATCAGCTGCAAACTGTATTTGCCTCCCTATCAAGCATCAATGGAAAGATCTAAACAAGGCAACTAAGCCTACCCCAGTGCACACACATTCTTGTTTTCCTTTCTCCACCAACAACCCTATGTTGTGGCAATTAATGAAAACTTTAAGAAAGACAAAGCAAGGGGACAAGCATGCATATTCTTCAAAGACAAGCTTGTGTATATTACCTTTATTTCTAAAGCATTTTCCAATGAAAAGTAAATACGCATTTTTTTTTCAGGCCTGCCTTTGCATTGTTGGATTTAAGAACAGAAAGGGCTTTGGAGAACAACAGTCCAAATCAATGTGCATTTCCACCCCAAAACCAAGCTGTGCTGGAAGCAAACAGAGTTCAGACAACAAACAGCTGCTGCAGAACAATGTCTAGGACAACTCAAATAAACTTTTTTTTAAAAATTATTTATTTTACATGAATGTGCTGGCAATTTTCAGCCTAAAAAAAAGCCTTTAATAAACGACTATTTTTCTTGGCTAGTAGATTTTGGACATCATCAGCCTGCATTTTGTAATCCTGAGGAGCGCATGTGTCTCACACAGGAGTCCCTGGCTGATTTTCTTCTGTACATTTAAGCACGCTAAAGGAAGGCGCATTCATCACCCCTTGCCTCTCACTGCTCCCACCGCTCCTCGCCTCTTTCGCCTCACGAGCAAAACCGAGCACTGCGTTTGCAAACCGCCCCGGCTGGGGAGCTTTCCGCGCTGCCCGAGCCATGCAGGCAACACATCCACCCCTCGACGGCTCCGCGCGAAAATCCCCGCTCCGGTCGCGCGAGCTGTCCCGGGCAGCCCAGCTCCGGCGCCTCCGTGGGCATCCTCACCTCGCCCTTCTCCCGGCAACTTCCCAGCTGCCCCGACGGGGGGGATGGAGCGGCGCCCGCTGCCTCCTGCTGCCGCTGCTGCTCCTGCTGCGGCTGCTCGGCGGGTCCCGGCGCGGCCCGCGGGCTCCGCTCGCCCCGGC
>JAUBOD010000663.1:1932961-1971955 GCA_032353885.1 Nothura maculosa
CTCCGCCGCGGGCGCCTCGGCCGAGCGCGGCCCGCAGGGGAGCGGGCGCCTTGGCCGCGCTGCCCGGCCCCGCGCTTCCCGGAATGCCGCTTCCCGGCCCTGCACTTCTCTGCCCTGCACTTCCCAACCCTGTTCTTCCCTGCTTCCATTCCTGCACTTTCTTTGCCCGCCACTTCCCAGTCCCGCGCTTCCCTTGGGTGTGTGGAGACAATGAGCATGGCCCCGAGGTAACTGCAAACACCCCAGTAGCTCCAACGGTGGGAGCCGCACTCGGGATGAAAGCAACACGCTAAAGTTCAAATCCAAGAATCTTCCAGTTAGACATACTTGGAAGGTGCTTGTGGGCAGGGCAGAGCTTTCCATCAGAAGCAGCTCACGAGCCAGAGCACGGCAGCTGCCCTGCGTGGAGGGTTGCCCAGCCGCCTTGCTGCAGTCGGTGTTGTTCCCGTCTGGAGTGGAGTGTTGTCATGCTGGGACCAGAGCCACAGGCTCAGCTGTCACACTGCCTGCGCTCCTGTGCCAGGGCAGAGGAAAGTCCCAGAAGAAAGAAGAGTCTTTAGAAAGCTGCAAGTTTAAACACAGCCCAAGTACCAGAACAAGCAGTGTGGTTTGGTTTTTAATCTGCTGAAGATGAGGAAAATAACACTCTTCATGGAGGGCTTTGGTAATCCCCAGTAGGGACTGTGCAGGGGACAAGGCACAAGGAGCCTTGGAAGCCAATGAGCACAGTGGCCACTGCACTAGCAAGTAGTGAGTTGCTAGTGTCCTCTTTCCTGCATGCTGGTCACCTGCGCTCCATGCACGCTGCTTTCTTCTGTGGCAGAAAGGGGGGAGCAGAAAACTTCTTCCACATCACATGAAAGAATATATCACATTTTACAGCAAAGACAACTTCTGGCCCCTGAACTGAGCTCTGTCCTTGCACTGAGGTGTCCAACAGCATCCCTGAAAACCTAAAAGCTGCAGAGCTCTGTAGTCCTCATAGAGGGTACTTGCAGCACGCTGACTAGTCCTAAGTGGCACAAGTCCCTCCTTCCTTTCCTTCCTTTCTTGTTTTTCCTGTACTACTTTCTTGCACTGTCAAGAACAGAGCCAGAAACAGTCACCCTCTTCAGACTGTACTAAGAAAGGACACAAGATAAGGGCAGCCATGAATCTGATATACTATCTTCAGTCTGACTCAACACCACCTGGTAGCAGCTCATTCCTACAAGGCCTTACAGTAGAATATATATCCTCCGCATGAACCTCTAAAGATGGCCTTGGCCATCCAAAGCCCTTCTGCAACTGTGAAGTACCCAGAGCAATGCAATTCCAGCAGTGTGTCTGAGCGGGATGCTGGTCTCTCCATCACCACAAACAGATCTAGGCCACGAGGTATCAGAGCTGTGTCCAGCTGCAAACATTTCTGCAGGTCAGTGAGTAGCAGCTTCTAGCAGCCTGCTGCACCCCCTGTAATTGCACCCCTTTTATATCAAGATGAAAGGATTAATAGCAAATAGAAAACAAAGGCTAGGAATAAGGGTCAATTTCTTTTAGCAATGGGAGGTCATGGGCTGAGCTCCACAGGGGTCTGGAGCCTGCGTGATCTGAAGGCTCATGAGGAATTGGGCAGACAGGGTAACAGGAGAGCAGAGCTGTTATTGAGGGTATTCAAAAGGGATTAAAAATTGATAGCAAGAAGCAGCAAAGACCTCAAGGACTTCAGAGACCTACTGGTAAAAGAGGCACTTAATTTCCATGCACCAAGTGAAAATATAGAAATACACAACTGTAATTCCACATGTCCTGATGTTTGCAGCACGCTAGTTAAAAATCTGTTAACTTCCACATGTGACACAGGAGCGAACAAATGCAGTGGGAGATGGATGCCACTGGTATAAATGTTTTTTTCAGCACATGCTTGAAGTTAAGAGGGTTTCAAATGGATTTATTTCTCAATATTGTATAATTAAAATACTTTATGTGTGTATATATATATATGTAGTTACATATGTATGTATGTATATAATAAGTGATAGGGAAGTTGAAGTTACCCTCAGACATTAGATATTGTACTTTCTATGCATCAAAGTGCAACAACAATGTATTTTTCATACAGTAATTAAAATTAAGTCTTCAAAAACAGTCCTTTTTCAGTTAACTGTATAGGGCCTGATGAAATTCAGATCATTTTATTCTATCAGGATGCATGCTGTATTTTATTAATGTCTTAGTTATCATTTTCCTTGTCCTAATGGTAGACCAATGGTTTAGCAGTTGTCATTGATTTAAGTTCTTGGTGCCCCTGAGCAAGTGTGCCATCATTTGGAAAAGTGTTTCTGGTATATGTGCAAGCAAAACACTAACAGCGTTATTTTAAAATTACAGTTCAAAATAACATGCAATTTATGTTGCATGTTATGTTATGTTGCAACTTTTTAATGTATTTTACCTCTCTGCTTTTTCTACTGCTACTGAGTTTATATATATCTTTTTCCTGTTAATGAGATATATTTTGCATTTTTATTTCTAGTTAATGGAGTACTGCAGCATGTTTTCATTGTTAACTGCTACTTAGAGCTCATTTCTTTGTCTGCAATTCAGTTTTAAGCCAGTCCTGAGCAATACGGTTTAATTTAGGAAGTGTTAAAGCAGAAATAAAAATTAAAAGTTAAATTAGTATTTTAACTTATTGTAATATACAAGAAAAAAAAAAAGAGAAATGTTCATTGGTTTGCTTTTGAGTCCTAAGCTGTAGTCACTAAAATATATTTTGGACATTACTTCAATATAGTCATCTAACAGTTGCAGTTAAGTATATATATCTTCATGCACTTTTAACATCACTATGGATTTTTCATTTTCTTTTGCCTTTCTCCCTTTCTTTTAAAATTGTCTTCCTTTTTTTCTCCTTCAGGAAGAAAGCTGGCAACCTCTACCGCTGGAAATCCCAAACCTCACCAGAGTGCTTGAGGCCAAGATCACCACGACTCTGTCTGCTACTTGAACAGTTTTATCAGCACAGTTAGAACCACAGCATCTCCTGATTGGAATGGATATTTGAAATGGTATCTTTGGAAATAATGTCTTGATCCACAGCACTTTAAAATATTAATGTTGCCATAGTACATCATGTTCTGGAGTTGGTCCTAGCAGTGATCTACAGACACAACAACTAGATGCATACTCGCCTTCTATTCACGTCTCCCTCCTCCTCTCACAGCATTATTTGGGGTGGTAAAAATAGAGAAAAGTTCCTTGCTTGATAAGCTGATTGTGAGCTTAAGCAAGGCTGTAGCTTTGAGTGTCCTTTCTTGATATTTTTTAACTGCAGTGGCCTTTTGAGTGGTAGTACCTGATATATATCATCTGTATACAATATATTGTGCATGCTATATTTTGCAGCTGCATCATGCATATTAACTACCAGATTTATGTGCTTAACTAAGCCTGAATCTGCTTGCTTCTACTGTGACTATCCTTCAGTGGGGATAGTAGAGTCGATGCTGTGAGCATGGCCATGTATTTGGCATTAGCATTACATTAGGAGATACTCAGCTCATCATGCTGACTACATATGTTAGAAGATAGTTGCTATCACCACCCTTTCAGCCAGACGTGATGTAAAAAGCAAAATTTCAAGAAAAGAGAAGGAGAAACAAGTGTTCAGTGAGACATCAGCTTTGGTTTCCTCATCTGCATCCTGTGACTCAAGATGAATTCTATGTGCACTTTAACATGAATTCTATGTGCACTTTAATTTTTGATGGGTCTGCTCTTGCCTTGCCTTTCCCACCTTGTTTGCACTGATCGTGGCCTTTGCAGCCTCCCTCTTTACCTCTCATGTCCAGCAGCTCATGAATCCTTGATGACTGGTCCCTGCAAACTCGACCCTGGAGACAGCCTTGATGATGCCTGCTGCCAGGTCCCAGGCCATCAGCCCATGTTACTCCATTTTGGCTGTAATACTTATGATGCACATATAGTTTACAGGGGGGCTTTTGCAACACTGTTTTTATGTGACAAACAATAGAAGTGGGTAAAAGCTCAGAACTCAGCAAAGAAGGCTAGAGGTGGGAATTATTCCGTTTGAAGAGAAAATGATTAATGCTGTAGGTGATCTCATTGAACATCTTCCAGAAAAGCCACAGGCTACTGGGTGATTAAAGCTCAACATAAATTTAGTTTGCTGAATGACTTCGACAGAAGAGAACTAAATTTTAAGTAAGAGTATATATGAGGAAGCAGATTGTAGTAGATATTGTCTGATGAAGATAGAGGTGAACAGATAGGGTAGGTTTCACTGCTGAACCAAGGGTCTTTGTTGAAGTAGAAGTTACACATCTGACTGAAAAAGGCACATCACAGGATGTGGAATTAACCCTTTCAGAATCTGTGAGTAACTTTGAACAGCAGAACAGAGAAGTCCCATTCTGAGATTTTTTTTGCTTGGTATTTTTATAAGAATTTTACCCAGTGGAAAGGAAGTTCCTTCTCACCCGAGATCTGATGAGGAACCAAACCCAAGCGGCAAACGCAAGGCTTTCAGGTTGAAAACTTCCAAAAATACTAAGAAAGTGTCTACCAAGGCCACCATGCTGATGCAGGTGACAGAGAAGCTTTAAGTTAAATGATGTAGTTTCCATTTCAGAGACAGTCTGACCTCCAGGCAAATCCCACAATGTGCATGATTTGTTTTCTCGGCTGCATTTCAGTCACGGTCAAAGAACATTTCCTTCCACCTCGGCAAAGTGGGGCTGGCTCCCTGTTGGACATCCATCATCATGCGCTGTGGCAGGCTCTGTGCACTCAAGCATCGCTGCTTTACCTCAGGGAAAGATGCAATTGTCTAGATTAGGAGTCTGCACTAGGAGTCTGGGAGCAAAGAAAAGAGTTGTTATGGTGACAGCTAGGCTTTTGGGACATCTTCAAAATGGGCTTCTTTTGGGCCAGCAAAGAAGCACAGTGGAAGAAGCTGTCCCCCAAGCTTGAATTGATATGCTAAATAATGTTTCTGCAATGCCTAAATGCTTACAGAATGGTTTCACGGTGATGCTTGATGTACTGTATTTGGGTGTCATGATCCTGTAGCCATTGATTTACCAAGCTTGCTGGATTAAGCTGAAGCTTCTCCTGCCCGCAGTTGTATTCCTTGCTGTTATGTTATGTTACGTTATGTTATGTTATGTTATGTTTGTTATATCATATTTATTCTGAAAGGTACTAAATGTCTATAAAGGCATTTTACACCTGGACACATTACTTTAAGTGACTATATAATGCCTTGGCTATGGAGAGAAGTGGGGTAGGAAGAGATACAGGTCAGCTCTGCCATCTCACTTATGAGGATCTGCAAGAGCTGTTCCAGCAGGGAGCTGTGGATGGCGCATTCTTAAAGAAGGGAAGCCTCAAAAGGGACTGGGGCCATGCGTGGGGCCATGAGAGACAGGGAGTCAGGGCTCTGTGATACGCAACACTGTAAAAGAGAGCTGGTATATGACATACAAAGTTTATTCAGTTTATTAAAGACATTATTTTTTTTCTCTTGAGTTGTCTCCAAACTCTGTTTATGCCAAAATACACAATTCCAATTGCTTTCAAGGCTCATGAGCATCATCCCTTACAATGTACAGGAACCAATTACATATTGGCTACCACTAGCTAGGACAAAGCCATAGTGATGAGATGGAAAGAAGGAAATTTTTGGCAGGAAATTTGGGTCTCAGTTGTGGAAACCTCACACCTATTCTCGTAACACTACCAATAAAGAAGTCTTGGCTGGATCTGAATTTCTAGGCAACCGTGGACTAGAAAGAGAGGACTGGAATTCTTCATGTCCACAGTCATTTCTTCGTGTCCTAACTGCAGTCCTAAGTTAAGGCTGCCAGCATACCCTCTATGACCTTGCATGGGAACAGCAGGATCCTATAGGAAGGACCCATTCCCCCATCAGCCAGCTGGGCTGTTTCACGCTGTGAAATGGTCCATGTGGCATGACCAAAGCAGGGGGGGGAAAGCAGCTAAAACACCGGCCATTATCTATATATATTATGCTAGGCTAGTACTCAGCAAAAGAACATGCACCTGGACTCACATCTAAACAGACACTGAAATGCTAGTTATCGCTGCCATGAGTGATTTATATGCTGAGATTTAGAATAAGGAGAAAAAATAATGATGGAGGAGGAAGAAGAGATATATTAAAAAATTCACAGTCTGGATTTTAAATGTTATTGAGAAATTCTGATTCTCACCATATCTAAGGGGATTGACGGTACTCAGAAGTGTTAAAAATCAGACATCTGTATTGACTTTATAATAATGACTCAACATTATGATTAAGAAAAGCATAAAACAAGCCCTGTTCAGAAAAGAACCCTTGACCTCTCGCAGCAACCCTTTAATGATCTCATGTCCTGCTCCCTTCGACATCTGTTTTCCTTTATACAGGAGATAAATTCCTCCCATACCACATAGCATTCTTGAGAACTGTTTTTGCTCACTGAAACAAGAAGTTCCCCAGAAGCAATATGTGCCACTTCGGTGAAGCAGACTTTAAAAACTTCCTAGGGACGAATGGAGAGTTTTTCGCTCTTTTACAAAGGACAAGCTGCAAAGTGCCATGGTAAAGGTCTGGGCAATAATGCCCAGCTTTCAGTGCGGCTCAGAGGAGTATCACCTTTCTTAGAACCATACAGAAACTGTGTCCTTACTGCCTCCTACACACCTATGTTGTTTTTCAGTGTAGGGGCCTTTTCTGACGCTGCTGTTTCAGCTGATCTACACCAGCATATGCCTCTGACATGTCTTTTTGGTAGGGTAGTAGAAATAAGTTTCCTGGGTGAGCTCTATTAACAAAGGGATCTTTGCCATTAAACTATGGTTGAGTTCAATTGTCCAGCTCATCTCCCACATGCTTCCTATTACTACAAGGGCAACATTCCCCTTTAAAGTAATGGGAAGATCCCCATAGATACTATAGGAATTTGCATTCTTCCTATTTATTATTCTTAAAGCTGTTATTTTTTACTATAGTTTTTCCTTTCTATTCTGTCTTTTCATATAGCTCCCCTTTCCCAGAAACACAGATTTCTCAACTATTGCTTCTTATTTTATAATTCCTTTTCTCAAACTATTAATTTTACTTTTGTCTTTTCATTTTGAAATCTGACATGAATCCTCATCTAGCAGCATTCAAAATATACACACCTTCTCCTTCTACATATTCATTTTATTTTTCTTAGCTGTTTATTTCTATTCTGTAAGTCTTTAAAGCATCCCTGGGATAGCAACCTTTAAAGCATCAATGTTACTATAATTTAACGATTTATTGTCAGTTTTAGTGCTACAGTTTATATATCCCAAATGTCTAGAGCAGCAGCTACTTGCCTAAGGGTAGTGGTAGAAACCACAGCTTGTCTTCTTCCTCAGGACATGTCTGGGTCTCTGACTGTGATGAAAGTATATGGAGGTAGCTCCTGGCTGATGTGAGAGGTGGTATATGTTTGTGATCAAAGGTAAATTATTACTGCTAGTCCACTGACAGAGCAATATATGTCCCCAAAGCACAGTATTTTCGGGTCTGCTTTTGGAATAGTATTTTCTGTGCCCCACCCTTTGGTCCAGCCTGGGAATAAAACGCATAATCAAGGACTTTTTTAGCTTAAACACAGAGCTCTGTGTTTCCGGAACAGCAAAACCTCCCTTTGCTTTTCTGTTGATGGCCATGTAGTGCATGTAGACACCAAACAGCTACAAGCAGTGTCCTTCCCTTCTTGTATGTGTTGGAGAGGGTGGTGAAAAGAGGAGACTTCAAGATGGAAGACACCTCTCTAAGGATGTCTCCTACACTTACATATTGGGCCCGAGCAGCTCAATCCCTTCAGGGGCTGTGTTTAGCTTTCAGATAAGCCCACACAACAGCTCAGCATAACAGGCAGTATAAAATCTGCCATATTTCTCTGTATATTTTTCTTAGATTTATTTGTAACTTTTCCTGGAGTTATGGAAAACTTTGGAATCTTATTGATGCAGGCATTTCCTCTCATCTCCTAAAGAAAGTTTCTTAAGTAGTATGTTGGAGAATGTTTTGCAAGTATCTTATTCTGAGATTTATTTGACATTTGTAGTATTTACTCAATGGGAAGAGAAGATATATATTTGTGCAAATATCCACTCCTGTTCTGTTTTATTGACAAAAATTGGTTAGTGCATTACATTTTTATCTCTACAACACTTTCCTATCTCTCTCTTTTTTTTTTTTTAGTAAATATTTCCAATGGCTATTGATTAAGTTGCCTCTGAAGAAAGGTGGCAGTGTTTGATATTATGCTACTCCCAGGAGTGGTGGAAGCTAGAGCAATATAGGCTAGTGATAAAAGAGCAGCCTGCCTAGAAGAGGATGATGTCTTGTGAAGATGATGTGAGGATATATGCACAGCCAAAATGTTGTACTGTAACAGTATCAGTATTCATCATGATATTTTGTCCTGCAGTAATTCATTTTTGGTGCCACAAAGACACAGAATTCCTATGTAAGACTCAAAGAGATATTAAAACTGAAGATTTTTCCTTGTTATCTAATCTAAGTTGAAGTCTCTGTCCGCTGTTAGTTCTGGTGAGAATATATGTGTGCACATATCCTAATACACAATTAAAGGCATTATGGCCATGGGGCTAACCTTGCACACAACTATAGCTGTGTCTACACCAGCTATGTCTATGTCTATAAATGCTGATTTATATCCATTCCTTTTCTTATAGGTCACTGTCTTCCACTGTCTCCAAACATAGTTCTCCTTGTCCTAGGATACAAAGAAATAGAACATGATAAAAGCAGGAAAATAATTTATAGCAGTCCTTTATATTTACAGACTTTAGAGATTTGTTTAATAAGTCCTGTCATTTTTATGCATCTAAAACAATGTGCAGTTTTAATTTAATTTGCTCACTCCCTTTTTAGAATCAGAAAGTGATGTTTTCTTTTTGACTATTTGCTTGACTGTGGTCCAAAACTGATGGGCAAAGCATTCCCCTCGGGAAATGATACAAATCTGTTCAAGCCAGGATGTGTTAAATCGGTAGGCATTTTCCTGTCTACTGTGGTCCATAGCCACTCTAGCTTCCACACCCAATTGAGTTGCACTGGCACCACCACCACTTCAATTTTACTTTAGTAAAACATAGGAGTATTTTATTTGCTTCTCTTTAGAGTTTATTTAGGCATATGAACATGAAATTTTGTCATCATGACATCAGTCTGAATATTTAATGAATCATGACTCTTAGGAGGACAAAGAAAAATATGGAAAGACTGAAATAAGGGTGCAGTGCTCTTTTTGATGCCTTTTTTTAACAGCATAAAGATCTGCAAAAATCTGAGCAAGCAGAATTGTGATTGGAAGAGCATCTCCTTATTAAAATCTCCTCAGTAATGTATTTGTGCAACAGTTTCTGGGAATTCTGGAAGCAAAATCTGTATTATTTTGACTAATGTTTTGTGATTTTGAAATGTCCTCTCTGGCCATATTTTCATAAGGGTTGTTTTCGTAATCCCAGCCAAAAGAGATCCCGTCTTGATTTTTTATGTATATATCTCAACCCTTCTACATCCCTCTCCCAGTTTCCATTTCTACTAGCGAATCAATAAACTGCCTTTAAAAGAGTCTGAAAGAGCTAACTAAAATGAAATACTTCTCTGAGTAGATTTGCTCACTGGAATGGGTCATCACATACATGACTTTTTTTCCAGGCTTTTAAAAACAAGAAAGAAAAAAAATTTCTGCTTGTTTCAGACATGTAACTTGCCCCTCTGGCTCACAGAAGAGGTTCAGTGCAATCCTCCAGTTTGCAAATGACAAGTATATGAGAAGAAAGTGGGCTGTAGTGACAGATAGCAGAAACATGAGATAAGGCATATCTACCTACCATTATAAGCACTAAAGTTCCTCATAATTTTACTTAGGAGAGTTTGTGTGATCCACATTGCCTTTTATAAGGAATGTTTAGGCTGGCAGGGATTTTTAGGACTTGTTTGCTAGCTTTGTGTTGCACTTGTTTTTCTGCTATATGTTTAGGTCCTGTAATGCATGAGCAGCTTAAAATAGTATGGCTTAAAATAGGTTGGTTGATAGGAATTCCAAGAGTGGGCAATCAAACATGATTCTCTAGCACAGAAGGAGGATAAATGATATAGTGTTTTAAAAGTCACTGTTTACTGTGGCATGGCTCCAGGTTTTTCCACTTGGCCACTGGTTAGAGATAATGGAGCCTAAGAAGCTTTTCCAGTTGATGCGGTGCTGTGGGTTTTCTAAGGATGAAAGATACAGGAGTGCTGTGCTGTTCTTGTGCAAGTGTTCCCTGTGGTTCCTCATGGGATTTGGAGAAATGCACCTCCTCTAATTGCATCTTATCAGCCTTTAGGAATGGCCTCTTAAGTATCCTTTTCTAACAGGGAAGAAGCCCTCACTCAGAAGAGGTATCTGAGGAGACTGGGCATGTTTCGGGGGAAGGAAGGGAAGAATAAGGACCCACACAGCTGCTTATTTATAGTTTTGCAGGAATGATCACAGGATGTGTGGGGAAGCATCACCAGCAAAAGAGTGAATAAATAAGTCAAGTACTATAAATAAATAAGCATATAAATACATACACATGTAAATATATATAAATAAAAGAGCTATTTTAATAGGACAGCTGTGGAAAAAATTGAGGAGGGAGGGTATGTGGATATATGTGTGTCGGCAAAGTAGTAATTTTTTGTATGTATTGGCAAAGTAGGTTTTTTTTTTTTTTTGTGAGCGCATTGCCTCAAGAACACTTTTTGACCTTTGTGTCTCTAAGAAACCAATCTCAAAAAGGGGCTTATTGATAGGAAAGGTCTCTAGAAAGTCTAGTTTCCTTTTCTATGGGGTGCAGCATCATCTTGTGTTCTGCTTCTGCTGAAGATTTGTTGAATATTTTGCTGAACTACTGGTGTGATGAGCAGTACCAGGTCAGTTTTAGGGTGCTGCTTTATTAGTGCCCTAAAGATTTGCTCCCAGCACTGCCTGTAATAAACACCTACATTCACAGGAGTCCTGCTTGCTGTAGAGGAATGTGAAGCTCATGTTTTACGGAATTCATTAGTTACTAACTAGCATGGTGAGTAAATCTATGCTATAGCAACTATGCAACTAGACGTATGCATTGCTGTTGTCCTATATAGCAGAGCCAACATTTCACTGAAAATGTTAATGTGTTTTCACAGTGGGAATTACTGAGTAATATGCAGACTATTGACAGAAAACATATGACTATTCTTTGCAGAAAATCATCTGCTCATGTACAGAAAAAGGTTATTTCTCCTTCTTATTTTAAAATCTTTTTGATTGCCATGGGAGATGTCCTCTCCCATGATGTCCAGCCTGAATGGTCGGTGATCCTAAGAATTTTAAAAGGTCTGGTCTGTGTTTTGTGATCACAAGTGGAATTTTTGACCTCAGGAATACTGGCGTCATTGAGAGCCCTTCATTTGCTCTTAGACAGCGAGACATTCTTTTATTTCTGCAGCTTTTTTTTTCCTTTTTTTTTTCTGCTAGGCTCTTGTGTGGGAGAAAAGAGCTGTTAATGCCCTTTTGAGTAAGGGCATCTGCAGAAAAAAATGTGCATTTAGAAGACAGACGATTCTGAGAATGAACTGCCTGCTATGCGAGTGCTGGCCGTAGTTTGCAAAACTTTTTCATCAAGAGGGGAAGCTGCATTGCGGGTGTATGGCAGGAAGAGGTGGGTGAGTGCTGAGTACTTCCAGCAGTCGGATTGAAGTTGCTTGTGAAGTGCTGTGACGGCTCCTGCACACAGGCTCCCTGGTGCTTTGTGCACTTCCTCCTGCACAGAGGACTCCTGCGAACAAGGTATAGGTTTCTACTTACCAGGCTTCTGTCATGATTACTGTGTATGACCCATAGAAGAAAAGAACTTTTTTTCGTAAGGATTTCTACATGTTACACATCATGGGGTTCTACCACGGAGCATGGCTGCTAAGAGTGAAATGCGTAATGAAATCTTCAAGATACAGAACCATGGGTGCCTTCAAAGATTTTAAAGTAAATCTTGAAGAATACTTCAAGGTAAATGTCACAAATAATAACGGAGGAGAATGCTTTTTTTTTTGTGAAGACAACTGCTCAAAGGCAGAAAATACTTTAAGAAACTGGAAAAACAGAAAAATGGACCACTTTTTTTGTTCTCAAAGAACTGTGGAAGTGGATGCGATTCCCATACTGTGTGGACAGGCTATGTGGACACACTATAAGGTTTTTCTGTTATCTTTGGTGCAAGTTCTCTTTCACACCTATATATATATTAAGCATTGGATAAAAGCTAAGGTCTCATCAACTGTGATCTGGGAATATAATCTTGTTTTTCTTGTGTGTATTTTGAGATTTCATTTTCTCCAACAGGAAAATTTCTTTCAAATCCTTTTCCTTGCCACCTGGCTTGTGCCAGGTTGATCAGAGGTGGATGAGAGGCAGGAGAAGGTGGATAAAAACTGTAGTAATCCTCACTGATAGTTACATCTTGGTGTCTTTGGAGATGGTAAGAAGAAAACATCTTTCTGTAATTTCCATCATTGCTGCCATTTTGATGAATGAAAAGGGCAAAAGCTTAAAAAAGGTAGTTTGAGAAGGCAGGTCATCATTAAAGTGCAAAAATTCTGCTTTGATCTAAGCAGTTGATATCTTACTTCTCCTCCTCCCTAAATTTGGGTCTGTGTCAGTGACTGAGGCAGGTGGATTTTGCAGTGTGAACCCCAAAGGGTGTCATGGATACAATGGGATTCCTAAGATCCAGAGCTTCTGGAGCTGCCCTGAGCCTAGGTGACACAGGGAGGGTTGCTGGTGGACTTCCCCAAGCGCAGTGGTGGAGAGGTGGCTGCTGGCACTGTGTACATCTGCCACAGGCATCACAGTGGTGGCATGGGACAGGAAGCTGTACTATTTGGTTATATGCCATGGAAATACGGCTTCTATGTAGCTTGAATGACATGCATTAAAACACCAGATGAGTTGGTTGAAGTGGGAGAAAAAAAGGCACTTTTCCATAAAACATCTCTGAATGACATGGCCACAAAGTGTAAATACTTCTTTTCTGTAAAGGCTATTTAATTATTGCATGTCTAGAGTGAATCAGGGCTGTTTCCTGCTTAATTTAGAAGCAAAATTAGCTGAGGATTTTACACACTGCCATTTTATTCACTTAATGTGTCTTGTACTTTGTGTTAAACAGTTGGAAGGTCCTGAAGTGTTTCTATTGGCAGAATATTTTAGTTTCTCTCTGTGAATTCCTACATGACCATTAGATGCCTATTGTGTCTAAAACAAAAGCATAGACATTTCCACAGAGCCTTTTTAGTTTTATTTAAAACAAATGACCAATGCATGAGCATCCAAGTTGGCTGAGGTGATACAACAGAAGTTTTCATTACAATGAGACATGAAAAATCGATTTACCTTAGCTCTCATAGCACAGATTTAAACAAACAACATCAAACCACCACAGCACAGGGTAAACATCTAAAGCGTCCTTCACAATTACAAGAAGTCCTGAAAAAATAACTAGAATTAAGCACACTACAGTTGCTGACCTGGCCCCATGCCTGCGTGGGAGTGCCTGCTGCCCTGGGAGAGGGCAATTTTTTGTTCTTTGAGATCATTTTGTCCTGCCAGGATTGCAAGAGGGAATTGCAAGGATAGCTAAAGGGTAACTTTTTACCCTAGGGTTTTCAGGGTGTAATAACATAGTAACAGCATAGCCAAAAATGTCCTGTCCATCCTGGGAGCTGATACTCAGCCATAACCACTGACCTGCCCAGCCCATGACATTTTCCATGGTGGGATGAAGGGAACAACCATGGGAGCCCAGGGGCACCTTCAGATACGGTCCAACAGGTACAAAATGTGACAAGCTAGCCTGCGTGAAAGGTGTGAACGGTGGAAAACCAGTCAACCAGGCAAATCCATGTGAAGGCTTGTTCTCACTGTCTCTTCCACGCACCGAGCTTGCTTAAATTCTGCTCGCTGCTGGTGGGCACTGAGCGTGGTTGGGAGGCCTGTGCTGGCACGCAACGATGCTGCTCCGCTCGTTGCAGTGACCCGTGCAGCCTCCTGGCACGGGAGGGAGCCTTGCCCTGCAAAGTGCCAGTGTTCGCTTTTCATTAGCAAGACTTGTCAAGGTCGTCGAGTCTTGATGATCATTGGATGATCATTTTTATAAAACTTGAGCCATGAAAGAAAAAAAGACTAAAAGCCAAGGTCCTTCAATGGGAAGATTAATGTATTTGCTTTAGTTTCCTTGATATAGAGTCTATGTCTTGTAAAATATCTTTGTTATATATGTAAGAAAAAAATCATTGACTGTGTGAAATATGGCTTAAAATGCTATCTCTTCCTATGTGAATGAATCCTGGACTCAGACATTAAAAAGTTTACATGAAATGCCAACTGGTGATAAATTTCAACTTTAATTACAACCAAGTCTCCAGTTTCCTGGGAATGTGCTTGAAATAAATATTTAAGGAATTTGATTTTAGAATGAATCACAGATGTTACAAACTTACTTTTTGCATTAGAACCAGTTCTGGGCAGAAAGAGGTTGGAATAACCCACAAAAGTGCTTCAAATATCAGAGGACTGAAATGAATGCTAAAAAGGACTACCAATCCCTGACATAACATAAATCCTGGCTGAAGTGTGCTTTGCTGCTAGCAAGCAAATATTTAACAGGAAACCCCAACAGCTCCTTCGATGGAGCCCAGGCAAGAAGAATTTCCTTTCATATTTTTGTAAGCTGACCTGACTCACACATCAATGCAGCCCCCGGGAGATTTCTTTCCTTCTCATTTTGGGAATTCCACTGGGAAGATCTGCAATTAATTTGCTTTAAAACTGCAATGTATGCAACCATTGCCTCACAGCCCTGGGAGCACCATGGAGAAGTGATGGCTTGTGACAGGGTACCGTTGGCTTTGAGACATAGTTGTGTGGAGGGGGGGGCTAAGCAGTGTAGTTCACAAATCACTCGTATCTCATCTAATTCATCCAGACCACATTTCGAGCTGCCTGTGTAGTATATTCATGCAGGGCTGGCCAAAGGGCACGTGTTTCTGTGAGCGTGCCACTGAGCTTAAGCTAACCAGCCCTGCATAGAAGGTCCCACAGGCAGTTTTTCCAGAAACAGTTTTTGTTCTTATATTTTTATTTTTCTCTCTTTTCTCTTTTTTACTTCAGTCTTTGCAAGATTAAATCTCTGTTTTAATGAAATGAGCTCTGCATTTGGAGCAGTGAAGAGATCTCCACAAGCACAAGGAGTAGGACTAGGGGGTCAGAAACAGGGCATCTAGCAGCAAAGCACTCCAAATTTAACCCTGCTACTGCTTGTTTTCCTAATTGTGACTCACAGAGTAGGGTAACATCAAAAAGTGGAATTGTTTTCTGAACAAGTTCTATCGACTGATTCTAAATAAAATGTTCTGCCCATTCCAGATCCAAAATGTAGTCCAGCTTTCTCTGGGAATGACTGAGGGTTTTTTGTTTTGTTTTGTTTTGTTTTTCTTCATTGACAGTTAAGATTCAGAAATGTGAAAAAGTTCATAGCTGTCACTTTGTTGTTCCTGAAATGAAAATGGGTTAAGCAAAATACAAAACAGAACTGGGTCCTGGGCAGGAGTATAAAATAGAAGTCTCTGTAATGTACTTTCTATTTTTAATGCACTGTTCTTGAACTACTTTGCCAAGCCACATGGCATATATGGATGCATGTGCATATTATTTTGTGTTAGCATACATAATGTATTTTGTAGTCATGGGTTAATGGAGAGCAATATGGCAGAAGAAAGAAATTTATCTCCCTTTTTTTTTTTATTTTGAGTCCAGATTCAAAACTAGAGAAAGTAGAAACAAAGCATGGTATTTTAAAACAAATTAATAATACAGGAACGGGGGTCTTATAACTGATACAATATACAAATCATAAGGACAAATATCTGTCTCAATGTGGAATATAGTGGCATTAGAAAAATATGCTGCTAATAAATATTTCTCAGTTGATGTGAATACTGTCTTTAATGTCAAAATCAGTACATTCCTGCTGTGTGGCTTCTGCCTTCTTCTGAGCAACTGCGTCCCTTGATCAAGGCACACAAGCTAATCAGCCTTATTGAGCAGCAGCCCTGATGTGGTTACACTGCTTCCACTTTCAGGCCTTTTTGAGCATGAATATTTCAGTTGTGCAATGTGAGTAAATCATTTGCTGAGCGTTGGTGCTGCAGCTGAGGGGTTGCTCAGCTGAGACTTTGAGAAGCTTACAACATATCACTTTGGCAAAAGAGACACAGGAACAAAATTGGCAACGTGAAATACCTATTATCCTCCCACTTCTATAAAATTGAGGTCATTATTGTTTTCTGAAATTACAACGGACAGGTAGTAAAATCGCAGTTGTCTGTTTGCGTATCTTCCTGCTATCATTTGATGTGGAAGGAATACGTCCCTGGGTGGAGCAGAGTTAGGCAGCTTATGTTAGCAGTATACCACAAAGGGAACAAGTTTTAGCAGCTCCCTGCTTTCTCCAGCCTAGTTCCTACTTCCAGTATTGCAGCTCTTGTTGATCAGACGCAGCAAGCGGCCACTTCCACTTCCCACCAAGTGTCTAGTTTCTTTACCTGCCTCTTGAAACAACACAGGCACATCCTCATGATCAGATTTTGACTGATTTTGCAAAAGATCAAGTCTTCTCCTACAGGCAGTGGTTGTGCAGAAGCATCTGGCAGGTTGGCATCTGGGCGAGGATACGCAACTGGAGGAAGAAAGCTTATTTTTCATCTCATTCCATATTGCTAAAAGCATAACTAAGAGAAAGGCTTTAATATGCTTGCAATTGTCCAGGCAAATTGTCATCTCAAGTCTAATAGATCCTTTGCCATTTACAAACAGTCATCATGGCTGTGAAGGATCATTTGATTCTAAACAGAAGTCATAACTTCTCAGCATTGCAGAGAAACATATAAATAAGAGCACAGAACTGTAAGCCATCTCTTAATTCTGACTCATAGTGGTTACTGCATGTATATATATATACTTTAGCGAAAGCCATAGGCATACATGTAAAACCAAAGCCAATACTTCTGCAGTTGCACCACTTAGCCCTGCTGTGGCAAGAAAGTCATTGCTAGTTCAGTGCTAAATGCTTCTCTGTCACCATAGGCACTTAAGAGGCTGATCTGAAGGGGATAGTGGGGGAAAGAGGGATGCACACATATGCACTTACATGTTTCTGTGCATACGTGCACACACACACACACAAGCATCTGGGAAGCTGCTCAGCCAACCTCAGTTTGGCAGGTACTTCTCTCCATGAGCTCTAGTGGGACAGCCTCAAATGACGATGCGTCTCTCGCAGGCAACCGGCTGTCAAAAATGAGTTGGGTCTCACTTTGCAGCTTTAGCATATCAAATACAAGAAGTACTTTTCTTCCAGGGACTGGCGAAATGTTAGCTGAATTGCACAAAATGCAAAGTATGATTTAGATGCTGGGCAGTGGCTTCCTCTCCCCTTCCCCAACACCACTTCGTTTGGCAATAGTGCCAAAGATGACTTTAAAAGCAGCCTCATTCCAGGCCAAATAGGCCCTGAGAGACACAGCTGCCACGTTGGGTTTTATAGGGATCTAGTGGTCTGTCCCTCTGCCCTCTTGGCACACAGCCTCATTCAGTTCTCCAATAAAAATAATTTTAAAATGGGGTCAAGCTGGAGAATTTTTACACATACAATTTAGGGTGATACATATATTGCAGGAGCGTTGTAATTATTAAACAACAAAGTTACACACAGAGAGGAAGTTTCTACTTATTATTCAGTTTATTAGAAATTCAGGCAATCAACACTATATCATAGGTAAACTATATACTGTTCATATAATAACACTTAATCTGTGATTTTAGTGACTTTCCATTTTTTTTTATTACAAAGTACACACTCCAGAGCTAAGAAAAGACTACTAGGTCACTCCAAAATCTCCAGAAATAAATCTAGGCAAATGTATTAGTCATTGGGAACTTTTCCCTTTTCCTGAAAGATTTCACAATTACTAAAGCAGGGTAAAAGGGTATATAAACCACTACACTGAAAATAGTCCCTCTGGAGTGATCTTCATTCATTGATGGATTTTTTTTTCTAAAGAGAAGCACAAAATGGGCAAATGCCAGGATTATTTACAAGTAGCCTAATCCACCCAGCAACTCTTCTAACCCATGCATCCGGTTCAGAATATAAAGGATGCTCAATTATTAAATGAAAAGGTTAAGCATGTGGTAAATATGCATAGTCAGCATTGACGCGTATTTCCCCTGGGTATTTTTTTAAAGGGATGCATGCAGACAGATGTTTACCACATCCTTTTTGGACATGTTTTCTGAGGTTTTTGTTTGTGATATGGCTTATGGCTCTTTTTAAATGCAGCTCTTTGGCTTCATTGATTTACTAAAATTGTAGCTGTGTGACAGTGAAGAAAGTTGGCCATGAGAACACCCGTGTGTCCAAGCTGGGGCAATGTTTCCCATAGCATATCTGTGGCTCCCCCCATTAAGGGAATCACTTTGCTTAAGAACAAGGTGGTGAAAGCAGAGTTATTTTGAATGCACTCAGTTCCCCGAACCTGTGTCAAAGGACTGAAGTCAGATTTAATTTCCCCTTAGTTGGTGACGTTACAGTTGAAGCAGGAGATTAACACGGAAGCCCAAGGTTAAAATCAACCCCTTGACCAAGCTACATTTGTAGAGATGCTACAGGCGTCAAAAGGGCAGATTTTAGGGTAAGCACAGTGCGGACAGAGTGTGCATAAAAATTAAGTCTTCCTCGGATCTGACTCCTCTCTTTAAAGGCATAGAGAATAAAAGTCTACATGAAAAGAGTCCTAAGGCCAGGTAAAAATAACATAGGAAAAAAAGGGCTCTTGTTGTTGATCTGAAATATAGATATAGAGATGCTTTTATTTTATTTTTAAGGTCCTTTTTAAACTTTGTAGCTGTTATCTATATTTGGACTGTGCAAGCACAGCTCTTATTTTGCACATTCCCCAAGGTCCATGTTAATGCTAATTGCTAAGTGAGGAATGACTCTAGTGGTCCACCCCCATGGGATGATACCTCTTAAGGTATCCGCTGGACCTGAGGAGCACCTGAATGCTGCCCAGTATTTCTCTGAGGTTTTTAGATGTAAGAAGAAATATAGTGTTCCCCTACTGAGACGGCAGTGCGGAGGCCCTGGGCTCTATTGGGTGTGTTTGAGTAACAGGAGCACCCCAAAGTCTCTGGGCTCTCTTAGTGCCACAACTCTGCAGATTAAATCTTCCTTTACTCTCACTCTCAGGAATTTTGATCTTCACTGTTGGGCAAGACTGCCAAGGCCATGGTGTCAATAGGGCATGAAGTCAGTGAAGGGGCATATGAGGACCCAGAAAGTCCATGCAAGGTAGAGAAGAGAAGTCTACAGTTAGTTCAATGCAATAGTCAGCTTGTGAGCTTGGGAGGTTGGACAGTTTAAGTGTACTTTCCAGAATGCCTCCATTTATATATCACCTCATTTTCTGCTTTAATGTTTGCAAATATTTTTGCTCTGACGGCTGTCACTAAAGTCTCAGTTTCATCTGCTGCACACTAGCAACTTGAAATGTTTTTAATACTCTCTAAATTCCCATACAAAGAGAGACAGTTTAATCCAAAAATCATAAAAAAAAAGTTGATGACTTTTCTTATTTCCTGTGGAACCTTTCTTTGGGAATATGCATTTCTCACAATGTTTCACCAGTGAGTATTAACTGCCTTGGGTGTGGAGGGCAGAACTTATTTTATGTGGTTCTTCTTTATTTTCCTGTTGTATTCTTATCATTACTTGTGTTTATGTTGCAGTAATGCCCAGAGACTCCAAGCACACTGAGGATGTCATAGCACTAGGGAAAAAAAGGTCCAGCCTTTGGCCTAGAAGGCTGGTAAAAAAGTTTTCATTTGCTCTTTTTCATGGTAAAGAAAATATACGACTTCTGGGAATTCAGCTTCAGTGTTGCTGATAAAAGCAGGAAAACCAGGGAACTTCTAGGCAAAGGTATGCAAATTACAGTAAACTGTCAATTTTTTCATTATCTTCCAGCTGTGACCTAAATGACCTAAAATATTTACAGGACTGTAATTTCCTAGAGATACCCATCAAATACAAATGCCCAGATGTAGTATCAGGTATGTGAGGAGCACACACCTACGAGGAAGATAAACTGAAAAATACTTAAATGCACAATACTGGTTTTTTTTCTGTGGAGATGATGCAACATGTTAAATTGGAATTCATTTTACAGGAGGCCAAAGCAATTACTGTGGAATTGTCTAAGTCTCTTTAAACATCTGAATTTAAATAATTTCCATTCTCAGGGGAACATGTAGGTGAAGATTTACACAGAAGTGATGCTGTTTCTCATGAGAGATTAAAATAGTCTCACAAGCCCCATAAATAGCCATGGAAAGCACCACTGCAACTCATCGAAGCCAATATGAGCGGAAATCCCTTTATGTGTGGACCCTCACCAGAACAAGAAGTTGGTGCTTCCCTTCAACCACAATACACCAGAAAGCACCAGAAGTCTCTGAAATAGGTATTGTATGCTGGCAGCAGAAAAATTACAGAACTAGAAGCTTTGCTTAAATCAGCAAGAACAAAGATATGAAAAAAGAACACAAACCTAAAATATGGTATGTCCTGTAGGAAAAATACCAAGTACTGGATCACCATGTATCATAACGGATAAAAATTAAGAACAGTCTGCTAAGCAAGCAGTAGTTGGAAACAATCAAATCTCATGGACACTAGTGGCATCTTTACAAATATAACCTTGCATCCAGATTTTACTGGCTGGTATCAAGGGCCAGGTTCAAATTTGCTGGCAAAAAGCTGTTTTAGCTCTAATCTGGACACTTCGGAAAATTAAACTGAACTCCATGCTGTACAGCTAATTAGTTTTACTTATTTGCAAAGAAGAATCAGTTGTTCTACCAGAGTATATTACCAAACATAACAATGCTGGGGCAATGGGGAGATAAAGATAGAGCAACATTCATTATTACTGTTCTCTGAAACTGAGCTATAACTATGCATAGTCCCACAGTCTGGGTCTTGCTGGGGCATGGAGCTGCTCCATGCATTTCTGCTGTCTTTCCAGTTTTGCAGAATCTGAAAAGTTTAGGAGTGATTTAACTCTTCGGAAAGGTACCATATTATTTGTGAATATGAATTTGATTCAGAACACAAGGTCATGTGAGTCAAGATTTGCAGGCTAAGATAAGGAGACCTCAAGGAAGATATTTGTGCTGGGCCCCAAGTAGCAGAAAATTCCACCCAGACGTTTTGCCTCCAATTATATCTGTACAAAACAAACTTTACAAACATGCATGCAACCACAACATTACTACCAGTTTGGCTATGAGCAATTCCTAATCCTAAGAGCGTTCACAGAGGAAGTTTCTGTGGGATCAACAACTGAGGCAGCTGGCACTGCAAAGTAAATGAAGGAAAGCTTAGGTGGTGGAGGAGGAAAATAGAGCAATGTCTCCCAACCTCTAAAGGCAAATAGAAAGTGCAGACCACCAGATTTGCCACTCCACACAGAGCCTGGGAGAGTTGGGCTTTGTTTAAATATTAAAACATGGGAAATTCAGAAAGGGGATGGTTTGGTTAGAGCAGCTAAACCAGAAGCCCCATTATGCTGAACCACAAATGGCCACAACTCCTTTTATTTTACATCTGCCCCAGGCAAATCGGGTGCTTCATCTACTTTTGCTGTAGTGGTGCTGCAATAGTTTAAAGATTGTCCATTTTTTCTTGGTATCTAGTTTTTTGCAGTGGAGCTAAAGCATAGAAAATATATGGATATTTATCTGAGACTCAGGTTCTCTAGGCATGACTTAGCTAAAAAGTGAGCAAAAACCCTGCACTTAGAGCCGTGAACTAAAAGTGTGTATCTTATTTCTGTCACTACAATTATAAGGAGATCTGAAATAGGGGGAGAGGTTAGAAAGTCTAGGCTGATATTCTGTAAAAAGCCAGAAACGTGCAGCCCCATTTTAAGATAAAGGAGTAAAGGCTGTCTGGAGGAGACAGTGTGTTTTCAAGCTGTTGATGCATGAGATGCTCTGCAGAAAGATAGCTGTACTGTAAAGACTACTCTATGGATGTTTACCCTGACACCAAGACATTGAGCCTGCTCCTGTCATGGTCTCCATTAGGCAAAAGCTTGTGGGTGTTTCCACTGCTGCAGAGTTTTGCAATAATCTTAAATTCTCACTGTTTAAAGCGCTTTTATTTGTTAAAGTCTCAGCCCATGCATTCAGGACTTTTAGGGTATTCTCACAGTCAAAAGATCACATTTTTTTCTTGTGTGGCTACCTGGGGACCAGTCAAGTTTAGGTTCAAAAATAGCAGGCAAATAAAAGCAACACAACATTTCCTATGTTTTCTTAAACCCATGAGTTTTAAGGCTAATCTCTGGGTTATTCAGGGCATGACTCATGATTTTTGTATGTCAGGGGTCAGCAACAGCATATCCTGATTTACTGCTTGCTCCGAATCCATATATCCACACCAGAGCAGAGCCTGGGCCAGCTGGATAAAATCACGGTGGGAACAGAGCTCCCGCCAGCCACGGCTGAGCCGTGCCGAGGGCACGGCATGTCCCCGCGCTTGCGTGCTGGAGTACGTGTGCTCGCCTGACACATCTTGTCCTAGGCAGCACACAAAGGCCAGAAGAAAATTAAGAGGGAAAGGTATGTCCTTCCTTCTTTTAGTAGGAAGTCTTTTACAGCAAGTATCTGGAATGGAAAAGGTTTGTGTATACCTCTTGCATAGCAGAACCTAGAGATATTCATGGTCTCAGGGAGATCTTGTTCCACAGCTGGGAGCACTTCTCCCTCGGGGCTAGCAGCTTTCCCAAAGTAATATATGTCAATCTGTTTGGGGCTCCTGCTTGGCTAAATGAGGTGAGCTCAGCTGCTTCCAGCCAGCAGGAGCTTCTGCAGAAACATGCCCAGAGAGCTGCCATCAGAGGATAGCTGGATACAGGAATACAGCACCAATCTTCTGGCCTCCACAGCTTTACTCTGCCGGCCTGCTCTCTACTTCAAGAGAATAAAGCACTTTGCTTTTTCCTGTGTAAAATGTTGCTGCTTATGCTCTGGGGACTGTCTCTTGGAAGTGGCTTCTGCCAAGAAAAATTTTCTCCGTAAACACTAACATCTGCTGGTCCCAGGAGTCCGATCCCTGATTAAAGCCGACTCCATCCGTACTGCCTGGAGGAAGGGACAAGGCGGCCATGGTGCTGTGGGGAGAGCGGCGGCATTGGCCTTAGGTCAAAACACTTCACATCGCTCGCCCAAGGTGAAGGTGGTGAAAAACATGGTCTCATGACCTGGAGGATCACAGTGAGATCTACTGCGTCCTGTGCATTTACCTTAGCAGAGAGTCCTATTTGCAGGTGCCACATCTCAGTTCCTAAATAAATGTGAAATTTCAAAAGTCAAGCAATGGAGAGAGGTGGGAGCTCCACTGCCTTTTGAGACCACCAGGAGGTACAGAGTGCTCCTCTGCCTTTGGGATGCTGAGGACAGAGAGGTCCTGAGCCCCTGTGGACGCAGGGACACTGAGGTCCTCCAGTGCCTACAGCAGTAGGCCCTGGGTATTTTGAATGGAGAAGGGAACCTCAAGCTCTAGAGGACCTCTTATTTTCTGCTTTGAGTGGCTTAGTGGCTGAGCAAACCCAACAGGGCTGCTAAAATAAAAGTTCGGCCAGTTTCAACAGTATTGTCTTTCTCTTTTGCAGAAAATCAGAAATAAAATGGCTAGCATAAGAACTCTTTCTGCGGGAGTAGAAGAAAAGATTGGGAAAAACTCGCAGTGAAAGAATCTGATTCAAGTTTACAATCTTCAGTGTTGCTTCAACAGCTTAAAAAACTGAAGATACAAATTATATCTATTTGTAATGGAAGTCAGGTGGGCCTTGGTGAACTGTGGTACTGAGCACAAGGTTTCCTTTGAGCATAGGTTGGTGATAGCGCAGTGAGGGGGCCTGTGGCAGCCCCATCCCCATCCCCACACACACCCCTGCCCACGGTACCTCCAGACGCAGTGGCTGCTGCAGCCCCAAGGCTGTGAATCCTACAGTTGTGATCAGTTGTGTTTGCAGCCACGTTTCAGGGCATGAGAAAATATCTCCACATGTTTGGCTGGAAATTCAGGTTCTGTGAATGCTCACAGAGATGAGTCTGACTCTCAGGCAGGTGCCCACTTGCCTGTTCTTAGGACTTTGTTTAATCGTTGTGCTTCTGTTCTCTGCTCCTGCAGAGCTATTTTCCTTTGGCTGTTGACTCTCCAACATAAAGGTCTTCAGGAAGCTGTAAATGCTTCCCATTTAACAGCAAGCAAAAAGCAATTAAGTGTCATTTTTCTTAGTGACTAAGACAGAGGCAGAAAAAACATATAACCTTTGGTCTAGTAACCTCAAGCATTCTAGGAAGTTCCTTAGGAGACTTCCAATATATATATTTTTTCTCCCTAGTACCTCATAATCTCCGCTGTCTCATTCCGCACACATTCAGAGGTTCTTCAGCCACCAAGGCTCTCATGTTACCTTGAGATTTATAGAGCAATTCATAGCCTTCTCTAACCACATGATGGAATACTGAATTTTACTAAAATACACAAAAAATATTTTTGACATAAGAGAAGGAACAGCTATTAACATATAACCAAATATAAATGTATTTGGCTTGAAGACATTTTTCTGTCTTGCCTAAAAACTTCATCTTCGTCATACTTCTGACCCTGAATACAGCTTGTTACCTGCTATTTCTTATGATTATTGCTCTTTATGATCCCTACTGAGAAACAATCTTGCCTTGGAGGAATGTGAGCATGTTTCAGAAAGACCTTTTCTCTCAAGGAGGGGAGAGCAGCCACCTGGCCTGGAAAGATTAAGAGTAAGAAAGATGTGTCTTGGGACTTGTGAGAGCTGGAGAGAGGCCAGCTGTGGAAAGAAGGACTGTGTGAACTTGAACATCAGCCTGTATTTGTCTTTTTGTTTGTTTGTCTGTTTTTAAGGGAACATGGGCTAAAGCTTGAAAATACCAGAGAAAATGCACTTTTATCCAAAGTAAAACAGTCTCAAGAATGAAAGTGGGCTGAATTTCCCTGGAAGTGCTAGTTTTATTTTTATTGCTACATTTTAGAGAATTGTAAGAGAGAATAAAATAGATACTGCTATTTAGATAAGAGGTGAATGGGAAGCTTCTCACAAATTCAGACGGTTTGGGTAGAAGAGAATTAACTTGTCATTTTGAAGGAAGGAGAAAGAAGTGAGAAAGACAGAAAGCAGAAAAGATAGAGAGAGAAAAGAAAAAATAAACCTCTGGAAAAAGCAACAGTTTGGCACTAAACAAAGCCTTGACAGAGAACTCTTGACTATGACTTCTCTGAAGAAGGCAGACAGACATCAGTTAGAAAGCTGTTCCTGCATGTTGGATCCGTTATGTGACCAGAAAGCAGGAATTCATTTATTCTTCTACATACATCTTTTGACCAAAACATCCACGCTCTATCAACAATTTTTATTTCTAACTCATGTAAGTTTCTATCCCCTTGTGAGAACTTAACATGCTTTTCAGGGCTTAATAAGGTAGAGAGCTTAGCTAAAGTAGATGATGTAGTACAGCATAGGGCATAGAGCATAGGGAATGGCATTCGGAAGATCTCGCGATGTCACAGGAAGCTAAGGGCATAATTAATTACCTTACTGATAACCCCATGCCGACTAATTGGGCAGTAGGTGAATCTTCCCACCGTACTGGGAGTATATATACAATTCGAACGACGCAATACACGCCATTTTGCTGCATCTTCATATTGGGGTCTGTGCTCTATGGCCCTGGGGCGAGGACAACCCCAGGTCAGTCCAGCTAGCGAACAAGGGTTGCTGATCCCTGTTCGGCAACATCCCCTCATGTACAGATCTAACTAGTCAAGTCAAGGGAAATATCATTAATGTTTCACAATATTTGTATGGCAAGATACAGATAACAGAAGGGAAAAGTGCCATGAAAGAGGAGAGAGAAAAGGTCTACAGGGTCTGAAATATTGCACATTTTCTCTCATTCTCTTCTCCATATGGTGTTCACGTGCAGGGGGAAGCAATGTGCCAGCCCAGTACCTGTTGGGATGAAAATAATTGCCCTAGCCATTGCAAGAGGCAAGGCTCCCAGCTGTCCTGTGACAAGCCAAGACTATCTAATGCAGACAAGCCATGCATTTTGGTGTGGGGTCTGCAAATTCAGTTCACAGCTCTCTTCAAAGTCAGCAAAATTGTGAATTGGTCTCCAGACCTCAGTATCTCCTTGCAGTACAGTGTGGAGAAATGGAAACATAAATGGTGTGATTATATTCACTGGCTGTAAAAGACACTTTTAAAAACATAAGAATATATTAAAAATACTTTTAAAAGACCTCGATCTCAATCACTGTAATTTAAATGCAGGCTCACTTTGAATCCCAATAGTTTTTTAAACAGGTTTCTCCTATTTAATAAAGAAAAAAAAAGTCAAAAATCAATTTTATTTTCTAATTGCTTGTAAATAACTGCACATTAAGCTGACCATTGTGATATACACCCAGTTAAAACTATTTGATATTGTTGTTTCCCTGTTGTTTCCCTCCAGCATCCTTTCATGATTCCTACAGGAGAATGGTCTACACCGAGTAGCACAAATTACTCCCCAAGTGAATGACAAAAACTTTTCAACTTTGCAGAAAATCTGGTTTTGTTTCTTCCTTCCTGGAAGGAAACAGAAAGATATTTTATTTTTACAGCAGGATGACAGATACTGACATCTTTTATTTAACCTGGTATCAATTGAAAAGAACCAAAATGAACCTGCCTGCTCACTTAAAAAAAAAAAAGTTTAAATAATTTTTTTATGACAAAAAAACTCTAGCGCTTTTCATTGGTTAGAAGCTGTCTCATTCAAGCAAGCATTTCTCATTCATATATAGCTGACTGAAACTTTAATACAGGAAACAACTTGCATCTACTTCACAAAACTAATAAGAACACAAGCAGGGTTAATGATGTAAAACAAATATTTTCAGCAACAAAGGATCTGAATCTGTAGTTCACATGGTGCAGCGCACCAAATCAGTGCAAAAATGATGTGAACCGTTATTATTCTCACTGGCATTATTGTATGCAAACTCAGCACTGGTGACTGAGTACATAATCACACCAAATAATACCAGAAGAGTATTCAGGTATTTGCTGGTTTGTAAACAAGGCTAGTAGTTTAATCTTCACATGGTGTCTAGACAGCAGCAATTAGTACTAATTAGTAACTGCATCTGCTGTCTGCTGTGTCCATGGTAGCTCACGTGCCATGAAAGAAAGAGAACTGAAAAAATTTAGCATCAATATTCTGTAATACAGTGTCCCATTCAGTATTCCTGCATCTTGAGCACCTATCTGTCTTGGAAGTTGTGTTTTAAAGCTGCTAATGAGCAGCTTCTCCAGCTCAGGAGCCAGCTCTGCAAACAGGATTGATATATTAACATTAAACAAAAAAATGTTAAAAAATTCCTGAGTCAGCAGCTGGTATGAAGCGTACTCCAGGTAACAAGTAGGGGCCTCCACCAGGTATTTTCAAACTGATTTTTTTTTGCTGGGCTGGCACCAGCAAAAACACAGTTCAGCACTCTGTGCCACCAGGCAGGTGTCAACTGCACCTTAGGTAGAGTTACCAGCCTTGGCCTGGACAAAGGGCAATAGGAACCACTTGCAGTACATCTGCTAGCAAACCCAATGCAGTTAAACAAGTCTCCATTTTTTCTCATCTGTTTTTCTTCCTCGCAGTCTGAGAGCAGCCCTATGCAGTACTCTCTAAGTGCAAAGCCACTATGTAATGGCTATGGAAAATGCCTTTGACTGCAGTTCACATGAAAAGGAAAAATGTAAAAAAGAAGCTTGTTTTCATTTCCTTTTTTTTTTTCTTTTCTTTTTTTTTTTTTTTTCCAGTTTGCTTTTAAATGCCTATATATGTATATACACTCCCATGGGCATTGCTGCTGTGGGCTTACATTCTTTTAATAGCATCTACTTACAGTGTATTTGCTCCTGACTGTACCATGTAGTTGCAAGATTAAAGAAACTTTTGTTATAAAGCTTGTCAATCATGCAGCAAATAGCTCTACGGCACCAGAATAGTGCAAGGAGGCTGACCAAGAGGCTTTAAAATGTGGATTTTCATTTGATGTTGGAGCCTATAACTCTGTTTTCCTCTGAAATGCTGCAAAGTATAAACCATTTGCCTAGGATGCCTGAAAATTGTCAGCCCAAACAAGTAACATTTTTATCACATACTAGAGACTTTTAGGAGATGTGGTATGACTTAGTAAACCTTCAGGAAGGACCATAATTAGGAGATTCCAAATGTTTGAAGCTAACCTTTAGAGGCTAGACTCTTTGGTGAATGTGAAGCCTAGGCTCTACATAATAAATTAAAAATAAAAAAGGAGAATTGATCGCCTCAAAATATCAGTATATAAAAGACCAATGCTCCAAGCAGTAGGGTACCAAATAGAGTAAATATAAGAGACAAAATAAACAGCAGTGGACATCAGAAGGTGTTTGAAGCCAAACTATATAGTCAATAGTCATGGTTATTTGCAAGCAGAAAGAGAAAATATCCTATCCAAACTGCAGAGTGAGTTTTCACCCTCCCCATCTTTCAGACCTTGTTAATAACCCTTATATGAAAACTGGAAGAATGTGGCAGTTCATGAATTGACCTAAGGCTAGTGGCTTGAATGTGCAGCACATCGCAGGGTTTTGTCTCTCTTTGTGCCACACTGCAGCTGCTTAATGAGAGGTGTTTGGTAGGATTTTAACAAAAAATTAGACCAATTATATGTCATGATCAACTGATCACCAGGGTTGGAGAAATTCTTGCAGGCTTGGGAGCACTATGGCTCAGAGTGCCAAGCTCTGGGAGCTGAAGCAAGTTGGGGCAGGGTAGACATAACAGATTTCCTCATGGAAAGGCTGGAGAATTGCTGTGCTAAATGTAAGCCTACTTTGTAAAAACAGATGTGCAGAAAAAGAAAAACAAGACAACAGGGGTGAATTCTTTGCAAACAATGAAGATCTGCTTTGTTGCCAGATCTGGCCAACTGCTTGCACTATGTATTCCTTGAAGTATTTTTTTTTCAGAAACAGCGGCAACCTATAACTATACCCATGGTTTACTGAAGGAGCACAAAATAGTTAATAGGCATACACAGCACTGAATCTCTAGCAGATATTTGATTAGCTGTGGTATATATTCAGATATTCCTTCAGTGATGGATTAGCCTTTCTCTGACTGAACCTCAACCCAAATGTGTTTGAATGTGTTGTATTTTTCGTGTAGAGTGAAAGAGCCCCAAAAGCTAGCCCTTATTGGGTGAAGCACTATAAGGAAAAAAAAAACAAAAGAACTTTGAAAAAAGTCTCAAAATCTCCCCATCACATATAAACTACAGTTTCTTAACTGAATTAAGGGATAGGCTAATCTAGGGTGCCCTGCAGTAACCTAATCTTTGACTGAAGCATGGGTCAAGTAAAATGATCGCAGTCTCTGAGTCAGACACAGACAAAAACAAAACAAAACAAAAGAAAAACCCTTATCCTGATCTTCCTTACTGCCTGAGTATCTAAGATCATTTGTGCATCTAAAAGTATAACCCGATTGTGAAATCTCATGAAGAATAAATAAACATCTCTCCCGAGGCAGAGAAGCAGATCCGGTCTTCTCCAGGGACTGCACTGATCTTATTTCCTTTATACACTCTGTATTCTGGACCTGAAAATGTGCTCAGTGGAAAAGCTGTGCTTTCATTTGCATTTACTTAATGAATGTAAGAGAAAGTTGTCATTTTAATACCAAGAAGGGTCTGTGCAATGAATGTATGACACATAATAGCCAAGCCTGTTTTGGATGAGAGTCAAAGATTCTGGTACAATTAATAGTGAAGGGATATTTAAGGAATATAGAATATTTAATGGAGGTGACGAGAGCTATTTTGCTATGATAAATCTTCAATTTTACCCTTAATGAAATCAAAACCATGGAGAAGTATCTGATCTAAATTAGTGATGGCAACTTTTATTTCTAGGAGCTCCATGGAAAAGGTGTAAAATCCGTAAGAAAACCTTGTGCAAAAGGGAATGCATTAAGTGGTAAACATGAACAAAATCATTAAAATTAAAAGTGGAAGGGTATTTTCCCGTATTTTGTGAAATATTTGGCTAGTAGTGCAGACACAAATATCCACAGACTGGGAAACATATGGAATGGAAGCATCATTTTGAGATTTGTGAAATATGCTGTGTAGTCAGTTTAGGATTCATAGCTCTCATTGCAGATAATGAGTGTTCATAATTCTTTATTTCTTGCAAAGTTTAGCCTTACTGGAAGATTTTCCTCCAAATGCAGTTTTGACAGATTCCCATGTTATGCTTTAGTCAAACATCTTGTGCGCTTTAGTCAGACTTCTTGTGTACTCAAGATAATCAAATGCCTTCTACAGAAATGACAAATTTGTAACCAGCACCTTTTCTAAACAGCTAAAAGCATTTCTTTTCATTCTTAATTAAAGAATGGAGAAAGACAGATAATCCTTCTCTACACACAGTCTTTTTCTTAGTTTATTTTGTTTTGTTTTGTTTTTCGACTTTTTCTCCTGCCGCCCTCTTTCCCCCAGTTACTCCTTTACCACAAATGGTGAGCATGCAGTTCTTTGCTTTTCCCTTTTTGGTTCCTACAGAAATAGCCAGAGTGGTGCACACAGTGCTTTGACACAGATCTTAATATCAACTAATACACCCTATCTTTTACTTCAGACAATCAATACAGCCCAGCTTCATCTATTGAAACAAGGCAGTTTATGCTGGCCTTGTTCACAACAGTGTTTTGGCAACTCCTCTTTAGGCTAGATTTTAGGACATTTAGGTCATTTTTTCCACTTTTAATCTAACCCTCCAAAATGGCATTAACTCACCTTTTTATCACCTGGCACATCCCTCTGATGTCCTCTCTCTCCTGCACTGCTAGCACCTCTTTATTTTCTCTCCCACGCCAAATGCCAACAATGTAAAATCTTAACAGGATGCCAGATACACAGCCAGTCTAAATTGCTGCTCTGTGGGCTTTGCAAAGGCTCTTGCCTGGGGCTATGTGAAGGGGGTCACACCACATCACACAGTGCTCAGTTCAGTGCGGCTTGGGGATATTGTCTGCTTGTAGTTAGTGGCAGCTGCTTTTGTACGAACTTATGGCCCCCTCCACCTTATACTTGTTGGAAAACTTCTCTGACTGCTAATGAGAAGACTTGCTCTTTCTTGGAGCCATTTTCTTTTTCTTTACTTAGCTTTATGAGGTTATTCTTTCTCAGACTCAGGAATCCCAAGACTTATCGCCCTGTAAAAGAGCTTTAACTATTTTTATAGCCTATAAAAGTTGGTGTTTCAGTGTGAGCCACATCCGGGGCTTGCAGTCCCTGTCAAGTTTATGTCTCCCATTTGTAGCACAGGCTGTTGCAGCAAAGAAGAAAAGGGAAAAGTTATATAACACTATTAATTTCTTAATGAGGCCCAAAATAGTGGGCAATAGAATACTCATGTAGTGAAGGTTGATCTTTGATTTATAAAAGTTCCTTAGTACTATTCATTTTGTTCTTGAGACAGTGAGGAGCAGTGAGGAGGACAGTTTTCTTTCTTTTTTTATTTTTTTTACTTGAAAAGCTGGGCAAAACTCCCTACATGCATATGTATCCCCAAGCCCAGTCTTTCCCTCAAGTATGAGATGTGCAAGGAGGGAACCATGCATAGGTTGGGGCTTGCTCAAGGATTTTTTAATCTGTTGCCAGTTCATATATTTGGCAGTCCAAAGAAACTTCTAAAAAAGATGTTGGGATTTATTTAAATGTTACAGTTCAGAAAATCTATTGTCAGACTGATATCAGGGATGACCACTGCCTCTAAAGAAGCTGCAAACTGATAAGGCTTCACAGTCCTCACTCCAAGGCTGTCCATTTGCCTCATTTCTAGTTATGTTGTCGGTTCATCATTGACAGAGGCTGGGAAAGTCTGGATCTAAGTCTGCACACATTGAGGATTTACTGCTTCACTTAGAAAAGCAAATGTAACTATTAGATAAGCATCTCTCTGATGAAAAAAAAAACCCTCACAAACATTCTTTTCCTTGCAGGAAGAACTGCATTTTATGTCTTTTTGCATTTCCAGTCCCTCACCCAACCCATCACCTCACGCCAGCACACGTGATATACGAGAAGCAGGGATCAGGATAAGGCAGTAATATTGCCTGTTGCTGCACTCGCTTACACACAGGCCCTCTCCAAGTTACTCTCCATATTAGGCCTGTGCATTAGGTCATCCATGACAGAAATGCATGTGGAAGGACAGAGCAGCACAGAGGTCTGTCTTGAACCGGAAACATGGTCCAGCTTCAGCTTTCCCCTCTGCTCTGCCTTTCTTACAGACTCTGCACTTATGTGCATGGGGAAGAGTGGACCTCAATCAGGCTCCTTTCACTACATCTCTTCTATTGTCCCCTGTTCAGAGGCAATGAGAAATCTCAGGAATGTCTGCTTCTTGCTTTCCGAGTGTTTAACATGTTTGCTGCTACCTTTTCAGCTCTGTGTCCCCAAGTTGCCTTTGACACATTCTCAGGGATTAACATCTCCTGTTTCCATGTAGATTCTTTATTCTCCAGCTTTAATAAAACTACCCTTTTCAAAGACGATGCAGGCAGCTTTATTTAGTGGGTAAAGAAAAGACTGGAGTTTCCTAGGTTCTCAGTTCAGTCGTGCTTAGAATGAAAGAAATGCACCTTGGCGTAAGGCAAGAGCACTTTGCTCCAAATACTGCTCTGTCTGTGTTGCTGTATGCATTTCTACTTCTATTCCTCCTGCAGCAAAAACTTTTCAAAAGCATTTATTTAATTGTTCCTTGGCTGGAGATTTGTGAAATATTCCCAAGTGTGGATTGATGCCAAGGGCCGTAGAAGTATTAAATTTTGAAATTTTATCTTTTGAATGAAGTTATGTGGGTAAATATTAAAGCAACTGAAACATGACCACGTCTATGGAAATAAAACTGAGATGGAATAAATGTTTAATAAGATCTAGGCCTTTTTCTTTTTAAGTTGCACAGAATTGCTATGAAAGTCCTGCTAATGACTTTCCATGCTGTTATGTATCATTAGGCAAGATATCTGAGAAGAGCCACAGGAAAATGCTTAAACATTCAAGATTAAGACAAAGCAAAAAAAATGCAAAAGATTGTAGTGGTGAGTAGGCATATATCTTACTATAAAGTGTTGCTACAATTTCCTTTGCAGCTTTTCTCTAAGTTTTTGTTCCTCCTGCATTAACTACTACTTTACTGAAGTTTTTGAATCTCAAATGCGAACACTGTGACTCTCACTTGGCATTTATTCACATGAGCTGTGACTGGATTTATGTCTTTCATTTTTATGTCTTTGTAAAGTCCTTTTTTGTGTTCCTACCCAAGTCCAATATACTCAATTCTGTACTCATTCTCAGAACTCTATCTGATGCTTACTGAAGACTTTCACTGATGGCCTGGAGTCCTTTGTGATTTTGAAAAGCAGAATGACTTTGCTACTGAGAAATCAGAATATATCCTCAATACTTTGAGCAGGATCATGCATAAGTGAAATGTGCTTTAAATGTTTGATGGAGTTTCCATCTTCCTTCTCAGTCTCTTTTGCAGACTCCTCATTCACTTGGGATTCTGCTGAGCAATCTGGCTTTAATTCAAAGACCACTTAAGCTTATACTCATTTTGGGGCGTGCAAATCAGTTCAGTGAGATCTCTGAATATCAAGGTAGCACTAGTCTTTTGTGTCACTAGATCCTTTCCTCAGGAGAACATGGGAACATTTCTGGAAAATCAATTAAAAGCAGTATTTCATCTTACTACTCCAATAGTTCAATCCTAAAGCACATATTTTAGTATCTATTAAAAAGTGGGCAGATCAATTTGGGAACTGGTCAAAATCAGTCTGGGAACCAGTGATACCTGTCATCTCAGCTAGGGAGGGAGTAGTCTCTGCAAGAAGGGCCTTAAATGAGGTAGAAGCAGGACAGGAAAGAAAGAAACTTCTTCACGCAGTTTCCCTTCAGACCAGAATTCACCTTGTTCTGCACTGTTTTACACTGCAGTTCTTCAGCTGTTTGCCCGTATAGGAGACTTTAGGACAATAACAATCCAATTCACACAAAGAGCTCTGAAAAAAATGAATAAAATAAAGTTGGGTCTGGAAAGTAGGTTCAATGTTTTAGATATGTAGAGACAAGTTGCTTTAAAAACTTTTAGAGGGGAGAATTTTATCTACAGATATTCATCATGTGAATACATCACAGACAGTCAAACAATCAATGAGAACTTGTAATATTACTTACTAGGTAAATTTTAAGTCCCTCATGAATTACCTCTTCAAGTTTTACAGCTCAGTACTGTTCTGAAGAGGTCTTTTTTCTCTTTTTAATCCGTGAGAGTTCTGTGATCACATGAGTCAGAGTAATTTGAAGCTCATAGATGCTAGATTGAGAAAGTCTATCTGCAACCACTATTAAATGGTCTAAAACAGCTCCTCAAGGTCCCTTAAGAAGTATTACTGATAGTCCAAATTCTTATATGCTTCTAATTCAAATATAAATGATTCAGAGTTACTCCTCTCAGACCCCTGAGATCTTTTTTTACCCTGGTCTTGTGGATCTCAGTATTAGCAAGCTTTTCCTATTATAGTAACTTCATATTGTCTTGTCTTTTCCATCAAATTACTCTCAGCAATTATATCACCACAGAAAAATAGGATTTCAGTAGATCAGCTTAGTCAGAGTCCCTGCACAGATGAAGGATGAATCATAGTTAGGCCATCCCCAAATGGTGTTTATCTGATCAGTTCTTAAAAATACTCAATGGTTATTTTTTTAAAGGGGTGTAAGGCAGGTGAAAACGCCTCCAACCCTGGGGTGGGTCACAAACTGGGACCACAGAGGTCCCGACATCTCCCTTGTTATGATGCTGGGAATGAGTTTTTTCTCAGGGTTGCAGCTTGACAGGAAGAAGCAGGGAAAATCTGGTGTCCTGACAAAACTTTAGGAAATAATAACATCCTTATATTTTGTCAGTTTGCCAGGAAGGCCCCTGTGCTCTGGGACTCTCAGGCCAAGTTGGACATCTGGGATGGAGATACATCTGACCAAATGTAGATGGCTACATCAGACTTAGTCACTCCAGGCCTTCTTTGAAGCCAATGAGAAGCAAAGGGTGTTTCCAGGGCATTATTCATCTTTCTATAAAGCAGATACCTAGAAACAGATTGCCATGAATTGTACTCTGAAAGCCCCAAGGTCTCTCTGAAGAACTAACTGCCTTGTTTCCATGTTCCAGCATCATAGCACCAGGAAAAATAAAAGAGAAAAAAAAAAGATATAATCTTTTTAAAATCTAAATTGCAGCAATTTAGACATTTCCTCCTGCCCTTTCCTCCATGTCACATATCAGAGTAGGTCACCAGGCTCTTCACAACAAGCCTTTAAGTATGAGACAACTGTTATCATGTTTCTGAGTCTTCTTCTTCCTAGACAAAATAAATGTTTTTCCTTCAACCTCTCCTCATAGTATATGTTTTCAATTTCTTATCACTCCCACTATTCTCTCTGGATTTTCTCCAGCTTGCCCCTTAATTCTATTCTGTTCTATTTTAATAACTTAGACTAAACAATTTCTTTAAGTCTTCACACCTCAGCTGCTATACTTCAGTTAACTCTCTTTATTTTAGTGCTATGAATATTGGATTCTTTTATCACAGGAATTTATATATAACTTCCAAAATGAAACCAAGCTAAAAAGCTCAATGATTCCTTCTTTTACTTGGCATTTACATAGAGTTGTGGTGTTGACATTGACAGTCAAGCAATGAGGAGGCAAAGTAACAGAGCAGCAGGAGCTCAACACAAATGCCTGCAGGATATTGGCTGCTCTGAGGTTTGGATTTGCATCCCAGCAGGAGGCAGATTTACATTTTGACCGTTAGATCTCTGTGAGAAATTCCTCTCCTCCTCATGGTAATTTTTCTAGCTCATCGTTAATGCATACACGTAGATCTAATGCCAGTGGTAACAAATGCAGACATAGGGAACTACAGGATAATGAGAAACAGGAAGCAGCTCCACACAGTTTCCATGAATGAAAATGTATGTGGGTGTTCATATTTCTCATTGGGAACAGAAAACCATGGAAATAAGTAAATATAAATGCTTTTGGACTGTTCCTTCCAAAATTCCCTTCTGAGAGAAAACGTTAGCCAGAAAAGCCCTCCCAAAAGCCTTAGGGGTGGATCAGGGTTATAGTCAGTCAGTTTCCGAAGACACAGGATTGACTTCAGCAAGGCTGAGGCTCTTAGAAAGCTTTGGAGATGCAGAGGGGGGAGTCATTTATCTGGTGGGCACTGTTTTTTCATTACATTTATCTCTTATATGGGTCAAAGCGAAAGAGAAAACATCCATTCATTTTTGTGAAACTATTCTGAATCACAACTAGTCCTTTGCTTTGTTTTAAATTGAGGCCATATTTCCTAAATGTTAACAAGGATGGGTTTTTGTGGTTTGATTCAGTATTGTCTCAATAATGATAGTCAGGAGTCCAAAAGCTGGATTTGCTCTAACAGCAGCTGGAATAAACCCTTACCAGGGACTGATGTGGCATATGACATCAAAATGTAATGTCATTTTTGTAGCCCTCACCACTTGTGATGCAGGAGACACAGACAAACAAGAGTTTGTGTGAGCAAGTTTGGAAGAAGCATTTCTGAAGCACCACAGAAATCTGATAGAGGGTGCCCCATTCTTCCTGCCCTTGTCTTAGATCCAGCTATTCAGTTTAAAATTGGAGTTTTAAATTCAAAAGCTGTAGGTCATTTCAAAAGCTGTAGGTCAAAGCTAATCCCTGATTAGCGTGGGATGCCCTACCATACCTAATCAGTTGGGTATAGTGATAATAGTGTGATCACTCCTCATGGAGTCCTTCCCAAAAAATAGCTGAATAATTTGAAGGACTGAAAACCTGAAACTAACAACTCTGTGACACAATGCAGCATTTTCAGGGTAGTTACACACACAGGTCAGAGGCATTTTCTATATTCTCTCTTTCCAAGGCACAGACTGGCACAGCAAAAGCAAATGAGGAGCTGTTTCATCCCCAAGAAACATGCTCCCAACTACTGACCAGGGAAAAGGAAAAAAAGCTGTCAGAAAACAAGATTCCATAAAGAAAGTGAAAAGAGAAAAAAATAAACAAATAAAAAAAACCCCAAACAAATCCAAACTGAACTAAATAGCAATAAAACAGCAGATAGTCCTTCCCCCTTCTCTAATAGGAGCAGCAAGAAAGTAGGTCAATATGGGAGCAGAGGCATATGTATTGCCCCAGATTTCTTCTAGTTAGAGCTGTGGAGCTACACAAGACCTTGAAAGCTTTTTAAACTTCTATTCTCACTGTCTTTTCTTATGGCTCTTTCTCTACTCAACCTGTTTTGTATTTATCCTAAAAATTTGGCTATGTCTTTTTTTTTCTCAGATCCTTGATTCTTGTCTTGCTTCTTCTTAATACTGACAATTTGTACTGCTCTCTGTTCTGATCAGTGAAACTTCCCTGGGAGGCAGGTTTCTGTATTGTGTGCAGGCAGATGATGATGTTGAATGGAATCGGAACAGTGAAACAGCAACAGAAAACTTCAAGTTTTTTTTCTTTCTTTATTTTCTACATACGTTTCAACATCTGCTGCCTAGCAGACAGCAAATGCTGCTTGGTAGAGAATAAATTTGTGAGTTTTGTATGTACTTTAACTCAAGCATCATGTGTTCTTGTATGTATATTAGACTTCATAGAAGAACTTATTCAATCATAAGGCCATGTTGGCCTATCTTCTACTTACAGTCTCAGGATTTCTTATAGCAGTATCTTTATCAGATTTATCTTGTTCTTGGGAGAAGAAAAAAGAAACTGCCTACCAAACAGCTATTTCAGTAAAAATTTGTCAAGTATGTCTTTAAGTGCTGTTTTAAAGTCAAGAGGAGATTGCTACCACTATAACAGCTATCAAAGACCGGCAGATGAAAGGGCAATGCTGAGATAAGCTGTTAATATATACATAGAAAAGCACAACTTTCCAGAGTATTTAGAGATACACTGCTGAATTTGTACTTCTAACATTCATGGATGAATTAGAAGATGTCTCATACCTTGTCAATTGTTATGAAGTGCACTATGTAAGGATATTTTTGAGTGAAAATTGTTACAGATGCACAGCAGTGCTAAGGTGGTAAAATATCCTATATCTCTGTATTTTGATCCTGATAGGACAGCCCTATTTTCCAAGTCATGTGGATGAATGTTATTAGTTGTATACAAATATCCTGCAAATATGTGTTATTTGTAGCACTAGTGTCTAAAAAATAAGATCATTTACAACTTTTTCTGACTGTAATTCTTAGGACTTCGTCAACTTACATCTTGGAAAAAGACATATTTTCTTGCATGTTTGTTCTTTATCATCTGTACAGGAAAAAGGATTAAAGCTAGCAACATGACTTGGTTTCTTTGGAATAATCCATGATGCTCCGGTCATCTGGGATTCTTCTTTTGCTTATCCATGCATAACTTCTAATCACAACCTAGCTTAAAATGAAGACATCTGATTACATTAGACGAAATGTTTGAGAGGCCTAGTTAGCTCCTCCTTCCTTCCTTCCTTCCTTCCTTCCTTCCTTCCTTCCTTCCTTCCTTCCTTCCTTCCTTCCTTCCTTCCTTCC